>VDFB02182669.1:0-23779 GCA_007258455.2 Sequoia sempervirens | reverse complement strand
ATAAGCTAAGTCATTTAATTAAAAAAAAAAGTCACGTTTAAATATTATATTTTAACGATGACCATGGGCCTAGATTAATGACTTAAAGATGTTTTTAAAAAAGGGGTCTTTGAGGGTGGCGCCCTCATTAAAAGAATATTTTAATTATTGCAAAGTCAAAGCAAGGATATGAAGGGCGAAATTATCAAAGCATGATATTTATTTAAAATATCAAATCTTAAGCCATAAAGGAGAAGTACGCCATCTTGAGGAGATTAGGGTTTCTGACCTAAAAGTGGATTTTAGGGTTTTGAGAAGTCAACTGAAGATTTATAAAAAGGAGTCTTGAGCATCATTTCTGCATCTTTGGACAAATATACTGTTATGCTGCCGGATTGGCCTCAAATTGCTTCAAGGAAATTCCACCTTAGCTGGGCATCTCTTCTCGCTTGTAAGAGATCACTAGTGATGATTATTAGTCTAGTTTAGAGTAATTTGGAGTTCGTGTGATTGTAATCATGATTCATCCTTTTAGGATCAGATTTGGCATATTAGAGATTTCGCTTTTCAGCATTTTATTTAGCAGATTTGTTGTTTTCATTCATAAATCAAAAAGGACAAAACAAATCATTGTGGGTATTGGTTATTTCTCTTCATCTAGTTTAGGCGCCCTTGTGTGCTAAATTGTAGAATTTTCATTGAAGAATATGATTTTATAAAGTGAATCGCCCTTTTCAGCTGGGGCCGTACTTTTCAGTATCTTGGGATTTGTGCACTAAAAGTCAGTTGCATTCTAAGTCTGTTTTTTGGTCTTGGATTGAGCGCCATCCTTCCATTAATCATTTGCAATTGTTATCAAGCCTTTTGAATGAGAAGAGAGGGAGTTTCAAGCATTTTCTAGAATTGCTATGCTGCTGGTTATAGGTTAAAATTGCAGGTCTGACAGGACAGTTAAAAGAAATCTGCAATTTCTTATTGGACTGCGGGTGATAAGTCTTAAAAGAGCATTGTGAAGACTTCAGAGAAGTTTGACCAAGTCTGGCGAATGAGGTTGGATCTATTCATTGTCATTTCAATTGATGCTTTACATTCAGTAACTTAATTCACGAATATTGTACAATTCTTTCTATATGCTGATTTGTATTGTAAGCAAGATTTCGTTTTAAGATTGTAAGCTAGCAGTAGTACTGACAGCCGTTTAAGTTCTTGTTTATCAGTTGTAATAGTCTTCCTCTTTCAGCAGTTGTTATAATTTAATTGGCCTCCGCCCTATGGTCACTACTATTCCATTCCGGGTTAGAAAGCACATTCTGGGTGTTGAGAGTTTTCAGCTTTCAGCATTTTCTTTCAAGCATTAAATTCTGTAATCACTCCGTCATATGGTCGCCCCTCACTCCGCATTGGATTGGGTAGCACATACTTGACGTTGAGTTCCTTTCCGTATTTAGATTAGAAGACCCTCTGACCAATGCTCGCCATCATCGGCGCCATTCTGGTTAGAGTTGCTTTCTCGCACGTTTTGGTTTTCTCTAACCTTAACGGGTGCACTGCTTTGTAATCTGTTGACTGAAAAACGAAAAAATTTGGCTCGGAATATTTCAGTTGGTATCGAGCTACGATCCCGCCATCCCGGGTGGAAATCAACCTCTATGAGTGACAGAGAACAGAGGTACTTGGCAAGAGTATACAAGAGGGATACAGTTCAGACACAGTTGTATCAAGCTCCAAAAGGTCAGACAGCATCAGAGGTTTTGAGGGCTAATTGGGAGCCTTCACAGGAAACAGAAATGGGGGATAATGAAAGGAATGGAAAGGATTCTTGTGGCCGTGGAAAGAAGTTCCGCAACAGAGATGATAGTGGGAAAGGAAGAGAAAGATCCATGAGTCCCGGGAAGAGATTTGAAAAAAAGATGGATGCCTTGATGGACATGGTATCTTTCATGATGGGGAGAGTGGGTCAGAATACCACTCCACAGAACAACTCAGGCCACAGAGGGGAGCATAGTGCTTCCAACCAGCATGATGAGCATGCAGCTCGGACAAGCAGCTAACAACACTTATCTCTTCCAGACCATTCAAGCCCACTTTTTTAGTTCCTGCAGTCAACCAGCCAGAGCCTGAAGAGAATGCTTCATGGGTGGAGCAGTTGAGGCTTGGCCATGCAGAGTATGACTCTCTACCTGTCGACATCCGGATGGACATGTCCTTCAATGATTTCATGGATCATAAGAGGAAGAACAAAGGGCAGGGAAGAAACTTTGATCAAAGAAGACCATCAATTCAAGGAGACTTTGTACCAAGCTATCAACAAAGTTATGCTTCCTCATTTTGATGGGAGTGATACAAGTTCAGCCCGAGCTTGGATTCAAAAGCTGGATAATTATCTAGCTCTCAGACCAATGGCGGAAGATGAAGCGATTAAGTTCGCTACGCTACACCTTGATGGGGTGGCGCACGAGTGGTGGTACCATGGCCTCGTCACTCTAGGCCATCGGTCTATCACAACATACGATGAGTTCACCACTAGGCTCATCGAAAGGTTTGAAAAAAAAGATCCTGAGATCCATTTCAGAGAGCTTGCTCAATTGAGACAAGATGGGTACGCTTGAAGCCTACATCGCTGAGCGCTTCGTGACTCTCGCTCATGGTGGACTGAATCACGGAAAGGAGATTGCGGATTCTTTTAGTGAAGGGCCGGATGTAACCCTCAAAGGCAAGAAACACCTAAGAGGCCAAGGAAAAAGGCAGAAACATGGGAGGGCTGCCTCAAGGCAAAAATTTAGTCAAACTCCCCTTTTCAGAAAAGGGATAAAGAAAAAAGGCCTCAGCATAAAAATCATTTGAGACCTCAGAACAAGGAGTTCAAGAATTGCAATCCCCATGTCACCAGGTTGGATCAAGAAACCCTAAATGAACTCAGAAGAAAAGGGTTGTGTTTTCGGTGTCAGGAAAAATGGTCTCAGGACCATGTTTGTCCAAAAGGGGTTAGGTTCAATCAGATTGAGTACTATTCTGCTGGAGAAAGTAGTTCTGATTTTTCCGACCAGCAATCTGATTTTGAAGGAAATGAAGAAGATAGAGCTCCAGAAGAGTCCGGAGATGAGAAGGAAAGTGGTGGAGTTTTAGCTCAACTTTCTAGTCTTCAAACAAACGAATCATTCAAGGTTCGTGGGATGATCAAAGGGCAGCGAATCGTTGCTTTGATCGATACTAGAGCAACTCATAACTTCATTGATGAAGTTGTGGTAGCCAAGAAGCGGCTGCAAACAGAGGAGTTCGAAGGATTCAAGGTCATGGTTGCCGATGGGTTCCAAATTTCTTGCACCAAGAAAATATCTAACATGACCATACAGCTGGGCAACTACGAAGTCAGGGATGACTTCTATGTAGTTCACATTGGGGATATTGATGCCGTTCTAGGCATTCAATGGCTGCGATCTCTTGGAGAGATCTCTTTGAATCTGCAGACTATGGAGTTGAAATTCCAATCGGATGGGAAGAAGATAGTTTTGAGAGGCATGTCCAATGGAGGTCCTCGAGTAGTGTCATTCAAAAGAATGGCAAGGCTGATCCACAATGCATCAAGCCGGAGTGGGTCAGCCAATGCATTGATACTTCCGCTGTCCTATTGAGACTAAACGTGACTAACCCTCCCCGATATCCAAATACCACTGACGGAAGAAGAGCAAAGTCTTTGCAGATTTGCCTCCCCGACTACCACCGAATCCGGTCTGTAACACATCATCGGAGCTCAAGGAAGGAGCTAAACCTATGATCACAACTCCATCGGTATCCGGCAGGCAAAAGGATGAAATCGAAGAATATTCAAGAACTTTTGGAGATGGTTTCATACTCCAAGCAAGAGCCCTTTGCATCCGCAGTGGGTTCTTGTGAAGAAGAAGGATGGTACCATGCGCATGTGCTAGACTATCGCGGCTTTGAACCAAAGCACCATCAAAATAGATACCCCATTCCCAGATAGATGAGCTCATTGATGAGCTACATGGGGCCAAGTTCTTCTCGGAAGATCGACTTGAGATTCGCTACCACGATTCGATGAGGGGATCTGGATGAGAAGACAAATAGCTCGGGATGTCAATATGGCCATTTCAATTCTTAGTCATGCCTTTTGGGTTGACTAACGCGACCGCCACCTTTCAGTCTTGCATGAACCATGTGTTTCAGAATCAATTAAGGCGGTTTGTGTTGATTTTTTTTTATGATATTCTGATCTACAGCAAGACTTGGGGAGATCATCGCAAGCACTTGGAGGAAGTGCTTAGTATTTTGGAGTCCGAGAGTCCGAGCCAAGAAAAGCTTCCAAATGTGAATTTGGAATGGTGGAGTTATTGTACCTTGGCCACATAATCAGTGCTGAGGGAGTAAAGGTGGATCCGAAAAAGATCAAAGCAGTGGTTGATTGGCTACCACCTGAAAATTTGACTCAGTTGAAAGGTTTTCTGGGTCTCTGTGGTTTCTATCGGAGGTTCGTTAAGGGGTATTCTCAGAATGCTGCTCCCCTTACTGATCTCACCAAAAAGGGAGCCTTTATTTGGTCAGAAAAGGCTCAACTTGTTTTTGACAAATTCAAAAGGATCATGAGTTCATGTCCGGTTTTGGCTATCCCAGATTTCTCCAAGCCATTCGAGCTACAGTGTGATGCATCAGGTGAAGGAGTTGGGGCTGTCCTGATGCAAGACAAACACCCTATCGTGTTTGAGAGCAGAAAGTTATGGGGTGTTGAAAGAACATATTCAATCTACGACAAAGAAATGCTTGCCATTATGCGCGCATTAGCCAAGTCTGCAAGATTTCTAGTGGGGAACAAGTCCGTGGTTACATTGCACTGGCTAATAGCCTCAAGCATTCCTGGCGCACCAGAAAGATCTAAAATGAGAGGCAACAGAATGGGTGAGTAAGCTTCAGCTTACTTGTAATTTTGACACATTGAATATGTCAAAGGGAAAAATAATGTCGTGGCCGATGCTCTCTCCAGAAGGCCTCATCTTAGCTCATTGTGTGAGCTTACTGCAGATTGGAGAGACATGTTGCTTGCTGATTATGCAAAAAATCAGTTTGCAACCAGCATTCTTGAAGGTACTTTCCAGGATGAAAGGTACCAGGTGATTGAGGGATTGATCATTATAAGGGAAGAATCTTTCTGGTAGCTGAAGCTCCAAGCTCAAGAAGAAGATTCTTTTGAATTTTCATGACATTCCAGTTGCTGGTCACCAAGGTTTTTTCAAGACCTATAGGCAGATCCGAGAAATGTTTTCTTGGAAAGGTTTGAAGAGAGAGGTTCAACGCTACATTCAGGAATGTCCTGTTTGTCAAGCGAATAAAAATGAGCATACTTACCAGCCGGTTTGCTGCAACCACTTCCAATTCCCAATCAAAAATGGGAAAGCATTTCAATGGATTTCATCACTAGGTTGCCCAAAGGCCCAAGGAAAGGATTGTATTTTACGTGGTAGTTGACAGATTAACCAAGTTTGCTCATTTCTTTGCCATTACCAGCACTTTTCTCGCGAGCCCAAGTTGCAGATTTGTTTTTCGAGAAGTGTTTAGGCCGCATGGGTTGCCAAAGAATATTGTAAGTGATAGGACAGCAAGTTCCTAAGTACCTTTTGGGGAAGTTTTCAGAATGAGTGGTACTGTGCTCACCCAAGCACGAGTTATCACCCCCAAACTGATGGGCAAACAGAAGTGGTGAAACAAGTGGTTGGAAGGCTACTTGAGAAATTATGTGTCAGAACAACAGAAAGCTTGGGTCAAATGGCTGCATATAGGCGAGTACTGCTACAACTCTACTTTCCACATGTCGATTAAGATGTCTCCTTTCTTGGCACTTTATGGGTATGAAGCACCCAGCTTTGCAGATTTGGTGTTTGGTGACAGCAAGAGCACCTTTAGCCAAGGATTTGTTGCAGCATAGTCAAGACATAATGAGATCCTTGAAGGATAATTTGCAGATTGCACAAAATCAGCAGAAGTTGTATGCTGATCAGAGGCGTGTTGAGCGTTCGTTTGAGGTTGGGGATATGGTCTATCTTCATTTACAACCTTATAGACAGTCTACTCTCAAGAAGAGTGGAGCTAAGAAGCTCAAACCTCGCTTCTATGGGCCATTCAGGGTCATCAGAAAAGTTGGGGCAGTAGCTTATGAATTAGAGCTACCTACAGATAGCAGAGTGCATAACGTCTTCCACGTGTCTCGCCTCAAGAAGGCACTTGGACACAATGTGGTTGCTTCTTCACAGTTGCCACCGTTGGATGAAGAAGGACAATTGGTTCTAGTTCCTGAGGAGATACTTGATGTCAGAGAACGTTCCTTGAGGAATAGAACTATCAGAGAATGTTTGGTAAAGTGGAAGAACCTGCCTATGGAGGATGCCACTTGGGAAAGTGATGAGATATTGCAGCATCCTAGTTTGCGATTGCTTGAGGACAAGCAATCTTGGGGAGGGTGGACTGTAATGTTCCCTTCTCAAACCTGATCGTTCATGTGACCGTTGGCCTTTTTTCTGGAAACCCGAAGGCTAGTCAGAAGGTAAAATTAGGGTTTCCTATTTTTGAGGAGATCTTTGCTCAGAGAAGGTGGATTCAATGGCGGATTCCTTCTGGGTTTTCAGAGGGCTTCGCAGTGGTATGTTCATCTCGGCATTCAGAGCACTTTTTGGAATTTACTATTTTTAGTAAATTCTATTTTTGGCAGCTTTCCAGATGAGTTCAGCTCGGTTGACTTCCTGCTTCAGTTTGGTCAGATGTTTGGCTCAGTATTGGCTTCAGAGCACCTTCGGAGGGATAAGCTAAGTCATTTAATTAAAAAAAGTCACGTTTAAATATTATATTTTAACGATGACCATGGGCCTAGATTAATGACTTAAAGATGTTTTTAAAAAGGGGTCTTTGAGGGTGGCGCCCTCATTAAAAGAATATTTTAATTATTGCAAAAGTCAAAGCAAGGATATGAAGGGCGAAATTATCAAAGCATGATATTTATTTAAAATATCAAATCTTAAGCCATAAAGGAGAAGTACGCCATCTTGAGGAGATTAGGGTTTCTGACCTAAAAGTGGATTTTAGGGTTTTGAGAAGTCAACTGAAGATTTATAAAAAGGAGACTTGAGCATCATTTCGGCATCTTTGGACAAATATACTGTTATGCTGCCGGATTGGCTCTGAAATTGCTTCGAGGAATGAAGGCCTCCTAGCTTGGGCATCTCTTCTCGTTTGTAAGACAACGACTAGTGATGATTATTAGTCTAGTTTGTGAGTACTTTGGAGTTCGTGCATTGTAATCAGCATTCATCCTTTTAGGATCAGATTTGGCATATTAGAGATTTCTGTTTTCAGCATTTTAGCTTTAGCAGATTTGTTGTTTTCATTCATAAATCAAAAAAGACAAAACAAATCATTGTGGGTATTGGTTATTTCTCTTCTTCTAGTCTAGGCGCCCTTGTGTGCTAAATTGTAGAATTTTCATTGAAGAATATGATTTTATAAAGTGAATCGCCCTTTTCAGCTGGGGCCGTACTTTTCATTATCTTGGGATTTGTGCACTAAAAGTCAGTTGCATTCTAAGTCTGTTTTTTGGTCTTGGATTGAGCGCCATCCTTCCATTAATCATTTGCAACTGTTATCAAGCCTTTTGAATGAGAAGAGAGGGAGTTTCAAGCATTTCCTAGAATTGCTATGCTGCTGGTTATAGGTTAAAGTTGCAGGTCTGACAGGACAGTTAAAATGTAATGTCCCCTTCTCGAACCTGACCTTTCCAGTGACCGTTGGCCTTTTTCTGGAAACCCAAAGGCTAGTCGGAAGGTAAAATTAGGGTTTCCTATTTTTAAGGATGTCCTTGCTCAAAGTTAGTGGATTCAATGGCGGATTCTCTCTGGGTTTTCAGAGAGCTTCGCAATGGTATGTTCATCTCGGCTTTCTGAGCATTTCCAGGAATTTACTATTTTTAGTAAATTCTATTTTTGGCAGTAAACAGGTTGGTCTCAGGCAGTTGACTTTCCCCTTCAGTTGACTCAAGTGGCGTATTCAGTTTCGGGCTTCAGAGTACAGTTTTGGAGAGATGAGCTCGTTTCACTTAAAAATAACATTATATTTTAAATGTTATTTTATCACCTTGGCCTAGCCAAATAACTTAATGTTATTTTAAAAGGTGGACTTGAAGGGTGGCGCCATCATTGAGGATATATTAAATTTATATTGAATTTATCAAAGTCAAAACTAAGCCTTAAGGAGGACGCATTTATTTAAGTGAGAAATTTAATTAAATGAAGTCAAAATTAAAGATGCATGGAAAAGGACGCCATCTCTTGTGATTAGGGTTTTGACTATGGAAAAGAAGTTAGGGTTTCAAGGAAGGTCAACAGAAACTTATAAAAGACAGCCTTGGGTTCTCTTTTGGATATCTTTTATCTACAGGAATGTTATGCTGCCGGATTGGCTTTGGGATTGCTTCGAGGAATGAAGGCCTCCTAGCTTGGGCATTGCTTCTCGCTTGAAAGACAGCGACTAGTGGTGATTTAGTCTACTTTGTGAGTTACATTTAGTTTATGCATTGTAATCAGCTTATCGCATGGTTAGATCTGATTTGCATATTAGTGGTTTTCAGCATTTTGCATTATTTGTTACAGCAGATTCATGTTTTTATTCATAAATCAAAAAATATCAAAAATCTTGTTCTGGGTATTGTCTCATTGGTTTTCTCTGTTGGAAGAGACCCTCCATGAATATTTGCAGATTTTAGTACGAAGCTTATGATTTTATAATGCAAATCCGTCATTCCTTGAAGGCCGAACTTTCTAGAGTGCATTGGGATTCGTGTCAGTAATTAATAGCCATTTTTAGATGCCATTTCTTATTACTAAGTTAGGTGCCATCATTTTTAGGGTCTATTGCATCAGATTTGAGATCATTTGGGTGAGAAATGAGAGAGATATGAGCATATGAGTGAATTCCTAGGTTGCTGGTTTTTAATTTAAAAGTGCAGATTTGTGGAAAAACAGAATTTGTATTTTGAGCATTGGAAGGTTTATTGTTTGGCTCTTCTAATCATTCTAAGAAGAGATCTTTTGATGTAATGTTAAGCTCTCAAATTCCTATGCTACCAGCAGGCGAATGAACATCATTTTGTAAGCTGACAGTAGTACTGGCAGCGGTTCTTTAATCTTGCTCAATTCTGATTTGTAATTGCTTATCTGATATTCGGAAGTTGTTTTTGTAATATCTAGCATCTCCGTCATATGGTAGCTCCCATTCCGTCTCGGTCTGGAAAGCACATTCTTGACGTCGAGTATTTACAGCATCATTGTTTAGTTTTATTCAAGTATTGTTTTTGTAATCACTCCGTCATATGGTCGCCCCTCACTCCGCAAATGATTGGGTAGCACATACTTGACGTTGAGTTCCCTTTCAGCATTTAGAGTAGAAGACCCTCTGACCAATGCTCGCCATCATCGGCGCCATACTGGTTAGAGTTGCTTCAGTACGTTTGGGTTTATCTTCTAACCTTAACGGGTACTTTGATTGTAATGTTGTAATTTGAAATTTGTGAAAAACGAAAAAAATTGGCTCGGAATATTTCAGTGGTATCAGAGCCAAGATCCTGCCATCCTGTGCCCATCAGAGTTCACTTGACAGAGAAAACAGATTCTACATCAGAGGTGAGAGCTGAGTTCAGTATTAGCTTTCAGAAGTTTCAAAGATGTTGCATTTTCTAAGGTCTATGGGTCGTGAGAAGTCAGATTCAACTATGGCATCGGAGGAAGGAAAGGTTAGTGATGTCGTAAGGGACTTCATTGAATATGCCAAACAGTTTAAAAGACAATGTGAAGATGAGGCTGTCAAACTCCGTGAGCAATATCAAACCATGCCAGATGATTATAGGTACAATGTTTCATTTGATTCCCATTTGAAGTGTGTGGCGTCAGTGGAGCCCGAAAAGTTGAAGATGGTGGACCACATTAGGAAAATGATAAAAAGGGAAGCAGAACAAGCTTTGTTCGAAGAATCAAAGAAGGAAGGAGATGAAGTGCCTATTTGTGAATTGCAGCCGACAAATTTGCAAGTTGAAGAGAAAAATCAGTCATCTAGCATTGAAGATGGCACAAACAAGGTGCACATATCACATCAAAAAGAACGTGAGCTTGATGAAGATACCTTGGCAAGTGAAGAGTTAAGGGTAGAGCCTCATAATACGCCCCTTGACTTGCATGTGATAGCAAGTGAAGAAGAGCAAGTTGAAGGAAATACTATTGGTTTCTTTGAATCAGCTTATGACCGTTACCAAAGTGATGATGTTGGTAATGATTTCGAGGTGTTTGTACCTCCTCTTATTGAAGATTTGGTAAAGAATGATTCTCTTCATGTTGCTGCCTCAACTTTTGAAGAAGTTCCACATGAAGAAATCAGTGACATACTTCCTCATGGTGAAGATAATGACGGTGCAGTTTTCAAAACAGCAAGCAATGAGGATTTTTCACTTCATTATGATGGTGACTTTGGGCTTGAGCAGAAAACTCGGTCTTTGGAGAGAAATGTTTTTGACGATATCAGTTTGAGGGATTTGGGACTTGACTTATTCAAAGAGTCATCACTACAAAGGGAGCATGATAAGTTTTTTCCTGTTGATCATCTTAATCAACCCACTGGCATTTGGGATCCGGGTGTGTTGGCACCAACGTATGAAAGAGAACCTTTGTGGGACGAAATTCCCTTTGATCCTGATGAAGACCAAAGTTTCGTTTGCATCGCAAGCTATAAGGAGGGCACAAAAGGAAAAATTGTCTTTGATGAAGAAGCTTGCTCTGAAGAGTTCCATGGTGACCCTTTCGAGTTGGTTGCAGCCACCAAGGAGGATGTTGTTTCTTCTAAAACTTTCAGAACAACATTCGATGATTCTTCGTTCAAGTTAGGGGCTGCCATAGCCTTTGAACAAGAAGACCAAGTGGCTCTTGATGATGTAGAGTTTGAAGGTGTTACTAAACACAAATATGATTTTCCAATGCTTGAAGCTGATTGCAAACTTGGGGTCAAAGAATCTGTGAAGTATGATGTTTTTTTTGACAATGAGCACTCTCCACTAGTCAATGGCGAAGTTCATGAATGTTGGAGCAGCAATGAAGGCAGCAAAGACAAGGGACAAGGTTCTAATTTTCAGTTGCAGCCTATCAGCAGTTCATCATCTTTGAATTATCATGATTGGGACAAACAATTCAAGGTGTCCATTGACAAGGAAGTGCAAGCTTTATCCTTGTTTGATCACACACATAGCTTGGTTGAGGAATTGTACTGGAAGGCTCAGCTTGAAGAGAGACAAAGAGGAGTGAAAGATGAAGTTGCTCTTCCCAATCTGCAACTTATCAGAAACTCTTTGGTAACCTTGAAGTCCGAGTACATGCACTTGGTTGAAGATCGTGATTATGCCATTGAAGTTGCAAAGAAGACCATTTGTGCTTCTCAAGATAGAGTGAGAAAGATTGATGAACTTTCTCTGGAGCTTGGATCAACAAGAGCTACGCTAGAAGAAACTCAAATGGCATTAATGGAAATAGAAAATCAGTTTGCTGATTTCAAAATTTTCACAAAGCAAGAGAATGCACATAAAGCCGAAGAAATCAAGCAAGTATTTTGTGAGCTTGATAGTCTTCGAGAAGAGTTTGACCTTGAAGGTTCCACAAGAAGGACTGAAGTTACAAGTGCAGATTTAGATCAGCAAGATGGATGGAATAACTTTTCAATTTTTGACAATCCTCTCTTTGAAGAAGGTGATGAAGGAGATTATGGCAATCCTCTCTATGTGATGGAAGATGAAACAAAGAATGAGACTGAGTATGGTTTCCAGTGCTTGGATGCTTTGATCTCACTCCATGTGGATGTGCCACGTTTGCTGATTAGTCATGAATGCATAAGTGGGTTTGAGGATGGAGGTTCTACATGGGAGGTGACGAAGCAAGGTAATTTCAACATCTATGACATCAAGGTGTTGATGAGACAAGTCTTGGTAGCTGTTGGTAACTTCATTACAGCAGCAACGAGTGAAGATTTCAGACCTACTACTCAGGGGAAATGGGAAAAAGGTGAACTAGACTTTGGTGGGTGCACTCTTGACAATCCATCCCTTGGGTGGAATGATGTTTGGAATCATATTGATCAGTTTTGGGAGCTGAATTTGAAGCCACTCTATGTTTCATACTCCCTTAATGTGGAAGCTTTCATGGTTAAGCTTCAAGGATTTACTACATGGGACATCAGTTTCGTGAGAAGGCACTTGGTTCTCACTAGCACTTGGGAATGTGTAGAGATTTCTTTTCAGTGTGTTGAAAATCACTTTCAGTTGGGTATCCATGCTGGGGATTCTCAACTTGGGTTGTTAAAATTTATTATTTATGGAAAAGACTTTTGGAGGGATAAGGATCAAATTTCCAGATTTGTTGATGTTGTTCCCTTCTTTTCCAGCTACTTGATGGTTCCGTTTGTTCATCAACAAATGGATTGGAGAGAAATTTTGAATATGGGTTGGAGAGATCAACGATCGGTAGTTCTTGGAAGTGACTTTCAGCTCAGACAAGGGCAGATTTTGAGACACGAGCTTGCTGGTTGGAGGCAGACCAGCCACCTTACTTATGAAGTTACTTTCATTCAGGAGAGTTGGTTCCTCACTCCTGATCAAAGAAGTGGTAGCTTTCTGATGGAGATGGATTTAGCGTGTTTTTCAGCCACTTTGGAGGTTTGTGGTGCAAACTCTGATGGTTTATTTTCATTATTGGTTCATGACAGCGAGCTACCCTACGCTTTGATTCTACATTTTGAGACTCTTGGGGTTGGAATTGTGAAAAACTTTTTCAGACTTCATAGTTGTGCCATGATAATTCAGTTGAGGCATAGGGAATTCATGTGGAGTCATGAGTTTGAATTTGTTGAGCTTTTGCAAAGGATTGCCTTCCTCTTTGCAAAAAGATTTGAAGATGTCACATTTGCAGTCATGGTTCCGTTTGTTACCATGTGGAGGTATGCTGAAGAGTTCGAGTTTGATTTGAGTAGACTATCTTTCCTATTGCTTAGAATTGTGATTGACAGTAGTATGGTTGATACTGTTAATTCGGGGCATCGTGGACATGAGATGTTGCATGATTTTGATTCCCCTCCTTTAAGATCTTTCGGGATGAGTATCATGGATGGTAACACTTTGGGGTTACAAGGAAGGTTAGTGCAGCATAGGCATGATGATTTCACGGATGTGATCAGAGTGGAGCAGCATCGGCATGGTGGGTCCTTCCTGCGATGGGTTTGGGAACCAGGGATCATACTTGTTGCGTATGGTTTGGTTTTAAAATTTCTGGAGTTGTGGAGGTATTGCTTGAGGACAAGCAATTTTGGGAAGGGCGGATTGTAATGTCCCCTTCTCGAACCTGACCTTTCCAGTGACCGTTGGCCTCTTTCTAGAAACCCAAAGCCTAGTCGGAAGGTAAAATTAGGGTTTCCTATTTTTAAGGATGTCCTTGCTCAGAGTTAGTGGATTCAATGGCGGATTCTCTCTGGGTTTTCAGAGAGCTTCGCAATGGTATGTTCATCTCGGCTTTCTGAGCATTTCCAGGAATTTACTATTTTTAGTAAATTCTATTTTTGGCAGTAAACAAGTTGGTCTCAGGCAGTTGACTTTCCCCTTCAGTTGACTCAAGTGGCGTATTCAGTTTCGGGCTTCAGAGTGCAGTTTTGGAGAGATGAGCTCGTTTCACTTAAAAATAACATTATATTTTAAATGTTATTTTATCACCTTGGCCTAGCCAAATAACTTAATGTTATTTTAAAAGGTGGACTTGAAGGGTGGCGCCATCATTGAGGATATATTAAATTTATATTGAATTTATCAAAGTCAAAACTAAGCCTTAAGGAGGACGCATTTATTTAAGTGAGAAATTTAATTAAATGAAGTCAAAATTAAAGATGCATGGAAAAGGACGCCATCTCTTGTGATTAGGGTTTTGACTATGGAAAAGAAGTTAGGGTTTCAAGGAAGGTCAACAGAAACTTATAAAAGACAGCCTTGGGTTCTCTTTTGGATATCTTTTATCTACAGGAATGTTATGCTGCCGGATTGGCTTTGGGATTGCTTCGAGGAATGAAGGCCTCCTAGCTTGGGCATTGCTTCTCGCTTGAAAGACAGCGACTAGTGGTGATTTAGTCTAGTTTGTGAGTTACATTTAGTTTATGCATTGTAATCAGCTTATCGCATGGTTAGATCTGATTTGCATATTAGTGGTTTTCAGCATTTTGCATTATTTGTTACAGCAGATTCATGTTTTTATTCATAAATCAAAAAATATCAAAAATCTTGTTCTGGGTATTGTCTCATTGGTTTTCTCTGTTGGAAGAGACCCTTCATGAATATTTGCAGATTTTATTACGAAGCTTATGATTTTATAATGCAAATCCGTCATTCCTTGAAGGCCGAACTTTCTAGAGTGCATTGGGATTCGTGTCAGTAATTAATAGCCATTTTTAGATGCCATTTCTTATTACTAAGTTAGGTGCCATCATTTTTAGGGTCTATTGCATCAGATTTGAGATCATTTGGGTGAGAAATGAGAGAGATATGAGCATATGAGTGAATTCCTAGGTTGCTGGTTTTTAATTTAAAAGTGCAGATTTGTGGAAAAACAGAATTTGTATTTTGAACATTGGAAGGTTTATTGTTTTGGCTCTTCTAATCATTCTAAGAAGAGATCTTTTGATGTAATGTTAAGCTCTCAAATTCCTATGCTACCAGCAGGCGAATGAACATCATTTTGTAAGCTGACAGTAGTACTGGCAGCGGTTCTTTAATCTTGCTCAATTCTGATTTGTAATTGCTTATCTGATATTCGGAAGTTGTTTTTGTAATATCTAGCATCTCCGTCATATGGTAGCTCCCATTCCGTCTCGGTCTGGAAAGCACATTCTTGACGTCGAGTATTTACAGCATCATTGTTTAGTTTTATTCAAGTATTGTTTTTGTAATCACTCCGTCATATGGTCGCCCCTCACTCCGCATTGGATTGGGTAGCACATACTTGACGTTGAGTTCCCTTTCAGCATTTAGAGTAGAAGACCCTCTGACCAATGCTCGCCATCATCGGCGCCATACTGGTTAGAGTTGCTTCAGTACGTTTGGGTTTATCTTCTAACCTTAACGGGTACTTTGATTGTAATGTTGTAATTTGAAATTTGTGAAAAACGAAAAAAATTGGCTCGGAATATTTCATAAAAGAAATCTGCAATTTCTTATTGGACTGCTGGTGAGAAGTCTTAAAAGAGCATTGTGAAGACTTCAGAGAAGTTTGACCAAGTCTGGCGAATGAGGTTGGATCTATTCATTGTCATTTCAATTGATGCTTTACATTCAGCAACTCAATTCACGAATATTGTACAATTCTTTCTATATGCTGATTTGTATTGTAAGCAAGATTTCGTTTTAAGATTATAAGCTGGCAGTAGTACTGACAGCCGTTTAAGTTCTTGTTTATCAGTTGTAATAGTCTTCCTCTTTCAGCAGTTGTTATTGTTTTAATTGACCTCCGCCCTATGGTCGCTACTATCCCAATCCGGGTTAGAAAGCACATTCTGGGTGTTGAGAGTTTTCAGCTTTCAGCATTTTCTTTCAAGCATTAAATTCTATAATCACTCTGTCATATGGTCGCCCCTCACTCCGCATTGGATTGGGTAGCACATACTTGACGTTGAGTTCTTTTCCGTATTTAGATTAGAGACCCTCTGACCAATGCTCGCCATCATCGGCGCCATTTTGGTTAGAGTTGCTTTCTCGCACGTGTTGGTTTTCTCTAACCTTAACGGGTGCACTGCTTTGTAATCTGTTAACTGAAAAAACGAAAAAAATTGGCTCGGAATATTTCACTCTTGGACCTTCTTACTTGTATTTGTGCAAAAGCTTACGAGCTATGTATGTAATTGTGTTACTTTTGAATTCTGATTTATATTTGCAATGATAATGGAATTCATGTGGAAATATATTGTAACTTGTATGCATTTATCAATGAAGGATAAATTTTATTGTAATGTCTTTGTTACTTGTTACCTTTACATGTTTAAAGTGAGATTTGGAAAATTTTAATTTACGCAAGGGATAGGTCGTTACAGCAGAAGTGTTTTGGATAACCTTAATCCACTCACAACAAACTATTAATTAACCTTCCATAAACAATCTAGAATTTAGATACATTTATTAGTTGATCACACTTTTAGGGGCACAATGAGACTCTAATTAGTAATTCAGTATGTAATGACTGCCCCTAATTGTTTTTTGAAAATAACAATATCCCTGTTTGCTGTTTGCACTGTTTTGCTGATGTTTTCATATGCCATTCATTGTTTCATGCATACATGATATAGATAACATAAATGATGGAAATACTGAAAGAACATGCTTGCAAATAGGAAAATCTTCCAATAATATAATTCATTGATAACATGTCAGAAATCAGTCACTTAACACACAAAATCAGACCTGATAATCAACTGTTTTCAGACCTGGTAATAGCTCCTAGCAGCAGCAAATACATTTCAGACTTGGCCACGATCCACACCAATACTAGAGCCAACTAACTTTCTGATTTCCAGTGCCATAATCTAACACTCCAGCCCCAAAAGAATCAGACAAAGGCCTATACAACAGCAGGCCATACTACTCAGGAAACCTTCAACAGGGTTGGCCTCCTTGAATGGAGTGATCAGCCTTATAATATCAGGTTTTTGTCTAAAAATATGAATCAATACTTGTAATGGGGTGCCTTGAGGTGAGGATTCCAATGATCAAACACCCAGAAAGAGAACCCGAGTCAGAACAAGGTTATGAACCTTTTATCAACTTCTGCCTTGGAAATGATGAAGTCCAGAAAACTCAGAAAATAGCTTCAAACCACTGAAAAACATCCTGAAGATCAATGCCAAATCAAACCAAAATGAATCCAAGCTTCCACACACCAAACCCAAAATCATCACCTCAAAAATATTCAAAAATCTTCATCGTTCCTTTGCAAAAACACTGAGAAATCTGAAATTTGTGAAGCTCAAGATGACTCCTGAATGGAATCACATGGAACCCAGCTAGAGTGGGTCTCTGTAATATCCCTTGAAGAATATGGCCTTAACTTTTTGAATTCGAAATCAAGGAATATTGTCAAACACTTTGTATGCGAAGTGGTAGCTTGCTGATATGGATTTCTGATTTGTTGTTTTGGTTTGATTTGGGAACAAAATGCTTTGAATGCTCTTCAACAATGCAATATTGATAGATAATGAAAATAGTAATGACATACAACAATTTATAGCACTTTCCAATACACAATCAAGCCTACAAATGAAAGAGACATTTCTTCGAACAATTGGCATGCAACCTTTAGATTCACTTTAGACTTATATTCCTCAATAGAACAGATCATAAACTGATTACAATTCAGATTTGAACTACTAATTTAATGCAATGATAGAGTTCCTACAATGCCTTTAATGGCTGCCACCTAATTTCAGACTTGTCTTCAGACTTATTGTTATCTACTGAAATTTCACCCTTATCAAGTTGCAGAACTTGATACTTCAGAGAAACATGGGAACTTTTCCAGGTTGTGCGCCACCTAAAAAATGGAAAAGAACCTTCGGAGAAGGCCAGCTTCCTTTGTGCTATCACCTAACTACTGATCTTTGTAAGGAAAAGGGAGAAGGAGTGCATGAAAATGAAAATGAAATCCTATGGTGATACACCAAATTGACAAGAGCAATGAGACACTCAGGTTACACTTGAATACTGATGATGGATATGGGACTGCACAACAAGTTTCTGTAGATTATGCATAAGTATTTCACAAATAGGTTTGACATGCACACACTTTTAAGAAGGAAAAACAATTTTTCTCAAATTAAAAGTTCATGTGCAATTCAGTAAAACACAATTTGTAACCTACATAATACTACTTTTGCAAAGAAAGGCATGCTAATCATGAGACAAAGCTATAAGGAAATAGAAAGATTTCACAAAGTAGCTTGATCAATCACCTAAAAATGTACAATATTTTGCAAGAACCAGAAGGAAAATTGAACCATCAATGGTAATCAAGGTAAATTCTATATATCATGCTCCAAATGAGTTACAAAAGTTTGCTAATCTGAGAGAGGACTGTAAAAGTCACAACTTTTGAAAAGCATAAGAAGAACCCCCAAACAAAAGAAAGCAAAGCGGGATCGAAACCAAAACCGATCTCGGGCAAAACGCAGTGGGGGGGACGAAAGCAGAACAAAAAGAAACCATGGAACTTTTTCCAAGTTCAGGTTCGGTTATAGTTCCGGATCCGCCCCCAACAACGCACAAAGCAAAAGGGAAGAAAGAAAAACACAAAGAAGATCAAAGGGAAAGAAAACTCCCTCGATCACCGGCAACGAAAAAAGGCCAAGAAAAGAAGAACGGGCGGAACTAGGACCAGGACCGGAACAGAAATGGAAACTGAAACTTTGGAAAAGTTTTCAATGTTCAGTTTCGGTTCCGATCCCGCCTCTGACAACAAACAAGGAAAAAACGGGAAAAGGCAAAAAAGAAACAAAGGGAAAAACAACCCCACAGTCAAACGAAAGGCCAAAAGAAAACAAACAGACAAAGGCGTGGAACTGGAACCGGAACTGGAACAAAAGTGGAAACTGGAACTTTGGAAAAGTTCCAATGTTCGGTTGCGGTTCTGACTCCGCCTCCGACAAAACAAAAAGAAGAGGGCACAAAAACAAAACAAGAAAGGGGGAAAGCAAGGCAAAAACATAAGACGAAGACCCTCCCAATAAAAACCAAACACCCGCACGCTGGGCTCAACCCTTATGGGAGCCACATTTAATCCACGTGCCGAATTTAAAACATAATTTTCCTCTGCAGCTGCACACGAAGCAATCAAGTTAGAAAATATGTAACCTTGATGCAAATGTTGCTCCATTTGGCCTTCATGAACACTTGAAGACATAGATTGCCCTACCTGATTGAGCCTGCAGGTGAAAATCGGGTAACACTTATGTTGGCGTAACAACTAGCACCTCTGGAGTAAGAGTTGGTACAGACAGCTATGCACACTACGCAATGAGTGCTCTTCAAATTAGGAGGGGAAACTCCCTCGTTGTGTTTGACAAAAGTGCTTTGAAAAGGAAAGTAAACTAAACTGTATCCTGTCTTTTTGTCTCAGCTGTAAGAGGTACAAGGCTTTCGAAAACTATACGTTGCAGCTAAGTATTTTAAGTTTTAGCAGATTGCTAGAACTATACTAATTATTTAAAATCTATCCGGTTCCTCAAGAAAAAGCGAGGAATGGAAATGGAAGGATGACTATCGGCGATAAACAAGTATAGATTCTCAGCTTGAAGGCAAGGTGGCACATCTATCGGCTCAATCTAAAAGTTTATTATTCACGACACATCATACGATAAACAAGAACAGATTCTCAACTTGAAGGCAAGGTGGCACATCTATCGGCTCAATCTGGACAAGTTTATTGAACACAAAACAGATTTGATCTAACTATGGAAAGAATTCACCATCACAATTGCATGAAACCCAGTGGCATAACAATTCATCATAATGATGCATAGCATGACATCTGAGAATGAGTAATATTGAAGGCAAGGTAGGCACATCATATATTTCTCTTCGTAAAAGTTATGTACAAAATGAGCAAAAGCTCTGTTATAGACATCAAAAGGTCATGGGAACCCTAAAATCACCTTGAGTCAACTACAGTCTTGCAATGCATGCAAGATTTATTACTAAACCCTAATAAAGTAAACTATACAGTTAACTGGAAAGCTACCATCAGTTAACCAGTACATCTAACTATTGTGACCTTTTCATACATCACCCCATTCAAAATGGGGACCCCCTAAATTTTTCTCCATTCGGGTCTTTTGGCTTTGCCTTTTTGGGTCTGTCTCTCTCAGTCTATTCCTTCCTTTTGCTAGTGTACTTACCATTTGACTTGGATTTGAATTATGACTAAGTTTGAAGGGCTTTTTCAATGAATTAGGGTTTATAATTTTCAGACTACTTTGAGGTCGAATCAATTGGATAATCAACTTCTGAACTTAGCATTGCTGTTAGAACACTTCAGGGGGACTCCCTCTGAATTTTCATTGAATTCTGCCGACTTTCTATTTTTAGTAAGTGTCAATCTAGGGTTTGTTTTCTCCAGATTTTCACGTTCTGACAATGACACTACATTCTGAGTACCTTGAACTCATCACTGGCCAAATTTGAGCAAAAACGGATGACTTGCTATTTTTAGCAGTACTGCCTTTGGAGGCAATTTCCAGGGTTTACATGTTGAATTTTCAGATGCATGTCTGGATATTCTGTGGGTTTTTCGAGACCTTCACAGTGATATGACATGGAAAACAGGATAACAACTTTCAGCATCCAGCCTTCGGAGGCAAATATTAGGGTTTGCATGCAAATTTTCTTAGCGCATGTCGGCATATTCCTTCTGGGTTTTCCAAGAACTTCGCAATGATGTAACATGCAAGCAGAACTGATCACTTTTTAGAAACTTGCTATTTTTAGCCAGTGCTTGCATGTTGAAGATTTTTCTGGGTTTTCCAAAATTTTTCAGGTAGTGTGACATGCAAAATCATCTGACAGCCAGTTGGTCACTTTTTCAGCTACTTTCTATTTTTAGCAGGTACCATTTTGGCAGCTGCCCGACACTTCGGAACCACGAACTGATCAACATGCAGCAAAAACGAGGTCAAACGGAGCTCATTTGAAGAACATGCAGAAAATTAGGGTTTCGAGCTTCAGGGCTAAAAATGAGGAATCAGATGACAAAATGCCCAAAATTGAAGTATCCACCATGATCAGTGTCCTTCAGGGAGTCTGCTGGCAAAATTTGAAGACAATCGGAGCACTTACTATTTTTAGTAAGGCGTTCCTGACACAGGCTATAAATAGAAAGTCAATCTCGGGCGCCAGTGCAGACAGGCAAATTTACCAACGAGGATCACCGCATTCAAATTTCAACTCGAACGGAGCTAAGGAAGTCTCAAAATCAAGCAGCTGCTATAAATAGTAAGCCACTCCAGAAGCAGCTATAAATGGCAGGCCAACATCAAGTCTCAGTATGAACAGGTCGAACAAGCAATGAGGACCCTATGGCGCAAATTTTAAGACAAATGGAGTTGCAGAGAATAAAATCAGACACTTACTATTTTAGGCAGGTTGGCACAGAGGAATTAGGGTTTCCTAAAATCAAGGGCGGAATAGGACAGTCAAGCGGAAGCAGCATCCGGCCACGGTCCCCACACTTCAGGCATTCAACACATGAAATTTGAAGACATTCTAAGCAGATGCTATTTTTAGCAGGTTGCTAAAAATAGCAGGTACAAACAGGCATCAGGGACCAGCGGCATAATCACGTCTCGAGGTTTGAAACAGGGCGAAAATCAAGCTTTCTGGAGTCATAAGTTAGTTCAAAGCACGAAATTCAAGGAACTTTCTAAAAATAGAAACTCAGGGAAAATTAGGGTTAGTAGGAGGAAATCACCCTAAATCTGGCAAAAGGCATGAAATCCACCAGGTTTGATAAAATTTGGAGTCCGGCATCGAAATTCACCTTGATAAGCTGAAGATAGATGAAAATGCTACTAAGTCTGGGAAATTGAAAGCTTCATGGGTCAAATGCGCCCCTCTTTGAAAGAACTTCAAATTTTGCCTAAGTGTCAAAAATGGAACCTCCATAGCTCATATGCGCCTAGGATCAAAGAGGAGCTTGGAAATTGGCTAGGGCATCGAAATTGAAAGTACCACCTTCTAAATGCGCCCCTGGGTAGAATGGATTGAGAAATATTCTAAGTCGTTGGAATGTGATGCTACCTAGGCTATTTGTGCCCTTTGTTAGAACCCGGATGGTTCTCTATTCTGAAACCCTAACTGAAACTGAGGTTTTTTGCAAGTTTTGTGTTTTTTTGTATTTTTTTTTGTGTTTTCAGGCAAAATGCTAAAGCTGCGATTTTGCTCAATAATGCTAATAAATTCAAATAAATTCTAAAACTTCACGGAATAAGCTCAAAAATGCCAGAGAACATGGGTGCACTATTTTATTATTTTTATAGAGCTTTTACAATGATGAAAATTGATAAATGAATAAGAAATAAATTATTTCCTAAAGAACTTGATGGCGGCTACAATAAATGAAGATGGTACGGCCAGAATAAAAGAATGAATCTCCAAGCTTGCATAACAATGCAAAATCTCCCGAAATGTCCAGGAAACCAAGCGCCTAGATCTCAGTGCAAGATTCTGAAGTCAGAAGGTGGATCTCTCAAGAAATGAAGGTACAGCCTGCAAGTACAGAAATGTACGGCCTGTCTGCTGCAGCAAATAGAATGGTACGGCCTCCAAGAAATAATGCCAGATCACTGAATAAAGTCCTCTGATGAAGTCGCCTTATTTATCTGATGATGATTCTCTGCTGACTCTGAATAAATAACTCAATAAATCCAATCTGTGATCTCTGTGTGAAATCACCAAGTGCAAGCTTCAACTGGTATTTCACAGTCTCAATCTGCCTGATCTCTGAAGAGTTTTCGTTCTCCAGAAACGTCTGTCTGCCAGAAACCCTAAGGTTTGCAAACTCCAATGCTCAGAGCAAAAGACAAAAGTCGAATAATAATATCAGAATGGTTCGATTTTGCCTTGACTGGAAAATATATACTCCTTCATAAGAATTCGACCCAACTCCTTTTAATTAATCATTTAAATAAAATGATTTATTTCACCTTTGATACTTAGGAGAAATATTAAATAATTAAATGGCGCCTCAATTTAATAAATAATAAATATTCACTAAGTCAAAAATTAATACTTTATTATAAAGTATAATAAATACTTTATAACTGGCCAATTTAATTAAATATTTAAATATTTCAATAAAGTGACTTTAATATAAAGTCAAATTATTAAATATTTAATAAATAATTAATTACTCCTTATTTCTCCGTCTGATCAACAAATTGCTGAACTGGGTCGACTCTGAGCTGAATGGTTGAACCAGGTGCCCTGCCCAAAATAGCAGCTTCCGCCTGACCTAACTTTCTAAAAATAGAAAGTTCCTGAAAACGCACTCTGGAAGATTCTGCAAAAGCCCAACCTGACACAACTGCAAAACTGGAGCTACCAAACACTGAGTAACTGCCTCCGATGATCCTCTGCACCTACTGTCAGCCTACGAGGATCGAAATAATAGGCTCACTCCTCGACAAACAGTGTCAGCTAAAACGGGGACATGATAGTCCGCCCTCCCTGAAATTGCTTGTCCTCAAGCAATCTCTGCAAATACAGCTGCACTGCACCACCTGGATCCCAAGGATAGTACCGGACAATGTTCCTGCTGGCCACAACTGGCTCCTATAACTCCCACAACTGATCAGCAAGAATAAAATACCATTCCCTATTAACCTCAGTGCGGTCAGGCATAGGATCAAGACTCTCAGAAGGAGGCAAGTCAAACGACAAGCAACACTTACGCCCTAAAACTGCACGAGATATACTATCATCTAGCATATCAAGTACGTGCATGCTAGAACTGTGCACCTGAAACAAATTGTGTACATGCGGATCAATCATGAAGCCATATGCACTCTGCACCATATACACACTATGATACTCCTCCGTGAGCTTAGTCTGAAATCCTAGTGCACTAGTAGAATCCCAAACACTATCATCACTCTGCTCAAGACCAGGATCAGGTGAGTTACCCATATCAAACTCAAAGAGCGG
>VDFB02182668.1:0-28758 GCA_007258455.2 Sequoia sempervirens | reverse complement strand
CTTGAAAGAAAGCAGCATCAGGGAGTCCCATTACTCTACTTAATAGAGTGCCCAGATCATGGTACTCTTCATGGAAGTCACTTATGAAAAGCTCTTGTGGCACTTTAGCAACACTACCCCTTTTCTAATTCAACTAGTGTTGGTTGATCAACTTCTTACATCCCAAAGGGTCTTCCTTCCACATGTTCTCGGTGTATCCCTTATGAGTTTCCTCCATGGGGTTGAATGTAGGTATGTGGAATGTTTGGCCTATTGATCGGGTAGACAGATCTTCCAACACTCTACCACCATGATCTATGATTTTTCATATAAAAATCAAGGAAGTGTTAGTAAAATCTTGGAAAACAAGGGTCAGATCCAACAATTTTATCTCCAAAAGATCATAAAATTCATTGGCATTCATCATTTGGTGCTTATTGAAGTCAATTATAGGAATTTGGGCCTAGGGATGCGGGTTTCTCTAGGCTGGTAGCCGTTAGGAGTAGCTAGAGGCAAAATGGTGTCGGGGTCATGGTGGCCCGTAGACGACCACCTATACTTAGAAATCCGCATTGAATGTTTGGAGGCTAAGATCTTTGACAGGAGATTTTATCATGTAGGAAAATCAAACATGAAGTACTTGGAGGCATTCAGTTGGTCATTTTTATTATGCAGGTTCAAGGAGTGCAGAAGTCGAAGGCACCATGGAAGTTTGGAGCTCTGTCGTTGAGAAATGGTGGCCAAGAGGTGGAAACCTACAAGGGGAATCCTGGAAAACATGACTCGCATGCGACCTGGACGGTTTGGGTTGGATCCCTTAGTCATTTCAAAGTTTGTGCGTAGGGACCGACAGAAGGCTGTCAAGAGAAGGTCGTTTAGGGACAACGAGGATGACATGGCAGCCCGTAGGAGGCGGTCTACACAGATGGGTCTGCAACATGCTTGAACTTGGCTATTTTGAGTTGAAGTCCTAGAGGGAAGCGACAGGGTCAGAGTCCACAAGGTAGACCAACGGGATCCCTTGGCCATTTTGGATGACGAAAATGATGGCGGGGTGGTCTGCGGATAGACCCCTGCAAGGTTCAACCCACACAAGGTCAAGACTTGGCATTTTGGGCATAGACTCAGCCAACGAATAAGACAATGGAGTCCATGTTGCGGGAGAAGGTAATTCCTTTGCCACCTATGTGAGGCATCAAGACAATGGTGATGGGTGGACGGAAGTCAACAATGAAAGACCTATAGAAGGAAGACTTAGCATTTTAGCATTTGATGGAGGTAGTCTCATCGAAACTCACCATGCGGGATGCTAGCAGAGGATGACCGTTTAGAATAGCGATAAGATAGGGGCCATCCGCACATGGCAGCCAACAATAGTGGACCCATAGGTTGCAATGCTTGGATTTTCATTTGAAACTCATTTTGATCGACGATGATGAAGGGCTTGTAGGTCACAAGGGTCTCAAGGCTCGGGTGAAGAATAACATCGAGGAAGTAAAGTTCTGCATGACCCTTAGAGGCATGGTTTGAACAAATTTCAAATGTTTTTTTAGGTGGGTTTGTGCAGAATTTTAAGGTTAATTAGCCGCCCAAGGGTTTTTTTAAGTTTTCATCAATATTTTAATGTTTTTTTTTAAATTAACTTTAAGTGACATTTTCAGGCTAGCAGCAACAAACATACTTGGGGATCTTGAATAAATCGATAAAACCAAGCTTGAGATCATCTAGGAGGTCATGCGAGCGTGGAGGAGGTGGCGGTTGTCTCAAGCTTTGACAAATTTTGACTTGGGTTGGTGAAAATGATAGGTCAAAAGGCCTATTTATAGAAAAATATGTATTTATGACCTGCATTAATTGCTTGTATGGTGGCTAATGGGGTAGCTAAACGTGGGTTTCGAAAGATCAGTAATAGAAAAGGCAAGACCCACAAGGCGGGAGGAACCCCAGACGTCGTTGTTTGATAGTCAAAAAAGGATAGCGGCCATGGAAGCTGTGAGACCCTCCATGTGGGCGAACATCCAGGGTCGGTTGCTGGTGAAATGACAAAGACAATGCAATATTGAGCAAAGGGAAACCCACAAGAGTTGATGGACACAAGTTTTAAAACTTAAGGGAAACCTACCAAGGAAACTCCACAAAGGCCAAGGACTTGGAAATTTCTTGGGTGGTAAACTTTGGTCAATTGAGAAGGATGACTTTGAGACTCCTTGACCACTTGGAACTTTAAAATTTAGGGGCATGCAAAACGAGGCAAAGGAAAAAAGTGACCCAATGTAGGTGAAAAGGAGAGGGTCCCCATTCTGAATGGGGTGTGTGTGTTATAGGCACAACATATACAAAATTCAATAATCATTTCAAAATAAATTGTAGGTGAATAATTATAGAGAAATTTGATACATTAGAGTATAATAAAGGAAACACTTACTCATAGGATTTAAACATTGTACACTTGGGGAGTAGAAAATTGCCTTACAATTAAATTGTTGATATTTTGTGTAGCTTGTTTGGGAGAGGATATGAAGCATTAATACTTGATATAGGTCACACTAAGCCATATATAATTATTATTAAACTCATATGTGGTACCATTTAAGGAATAGAGGAGACTAAAAGAGAACAAAGGGCTATAGTTATGAATATTTGGAAGAGATAGAAAGAGAGGAAGGGAGAGAGAAAGAGAGATAGATAAAGGGATGTATATAGAGATAATATGAAATTATTGCTAAATGCTAATTTATTTCTATAATGAGTTTACTGCTAATTGTTTTTATAAATTATGAGTTTATTTTTATATTTAAATCCTCTCTTTACTTCAATACTATAAAATTCTCTACCAAAAAAACTAACCATGAGAAGGTGGAAGCCTGTATGGAAACCTACATTAATAACATCAATAGACACCAGTAACTTAAAGAAAAAACAAATACTCAATCACAAAACTTAAGAACTACATAATATAATTAAAAATTGTGTGATTTCACCAACTCAATTAAATGAAGCATACAAATCTACTCTACTATTCATGGTATCAAGTATTACTTCATGGTTATGCTCATAATTTTTTCACAATTTTGTATTAAAAAATCTATAACCATATTTGATAAATTAAACATTTGATGCCACAACAAGGTTAGAATAATAAAAGTAAAATTGTGTGTAAAAGTACTCAAACAAGAAAACATAAAAATTGTTCATTAGATACCTTCTAAGTCACGCTCTAGTAACACCTAATGGCCCTATAGGATACTCAATCTATTTTCTATCTATGATAGGGTTTTCTTATTTATGATTTTTCCTCAATGCAATGACAAAAATAATATGCTCTTCATTATCATTATTTAAAATAATATATAAATATTCTCTATATTAAATTATATTAAAAATATTAGTTCAATAGATGATACAAAAATAGTACATGTAATAAGATACAATATTGAATTTAATTAAATAATATAAATATATTACCTAGTTAAGCTAGATCTCAAATATAATCAAAGTTAACTGACGATTCTATCTCTCTGATTTATAGTTCTTCTAGAAGTAGATACATCTCAAGTGGGATTAAAGTTATAGCACACCATTCATCAACCCTATTTTGATTCATATACAATCTAAGTAAAATTTTTACATGAAAAAAAAAACCATTCACTTCATATGAATAGTCCATGAATCTACATTTGAACCTATGAAAATTTTAAATTCAATCAATCTAGTCACTATACAACAATATTTAAATTTTCGTTGTTCTTTTTTTCCAACCAAAAATCTATGTATATAACTAACTTCACTACTTACACCAATTGTAAAGTTAGACCATTTGATCATAAATGTTCCATCTGTTAACTTCACACTATCATTGTACTTCAACTCTTTATGTGGTAAGGATTTTTTAGTATATGACCCTACATCACACTCCCCATTTCCATTTCTTACCTTAGAGAAATTTTATTTATGCTAAATACCATTCATCATATACATCTTAACTAATAGAACATTAATGGCATATTAAATTATGATGTAAAATTATCTAACCATTTGATATGCTAACAAAATAGGGGATGGTAATTGACATATGAGCCTCCAAGTTCACATACAACCTTGCATCAACAAAAAAAATCATTATTTATTTTTTTATTAGAGGTAAAGTAGGTTTTGAAGGGGCCCTAAAACCCTTTACAAAAAAGAGATTTGTTTTAGAAGATAACCACACATATCAAAAAACCACCAAAACACAACAAATGAACATCATAACAGTTGCCATAAATGAGGAACAAGAACAAAAAACTACAAATTCTTTAGAATATTGGTAGCCTCCATATCACTTTCAACTATCTTTTGATGCACATCCATAACTTTAGAAATATCTTTGATAGGGACCCAGCTTGTAACTTAGTCTTATTGCAAGTCCTAGCACTAGGCCCCAAAACATTTACCTCTTTAACCAAAACATCATGCAAACCAACAACAATCCCATCAGCAACCTTACCAACTGAAGCTTCCTCCATCACCTGCCTATTCCCAGTAGCTTCCTTATCACTAGGAGCTTCCTCCATCCATCTCCTGGCCTTCTCATTGAGGATAGTAAGGTTGTTCACTTCATTCCTCATAGCATATTTAGTCACTTCAACAACCTTATCCAACTTCATGTTTGGAGTCACCAAAAATGCAACCCTTCTACTTTTTTTGGCTTGTTTGGGCCCTCCTTGTGATTTTGGCTTAACGTTTCCTTGATCTAGTGTTGTAATGTGGTTGAAACATTCATATTAAGTCTTGGGCCCTTGTGAACTAATAGATTTTAATGACACCTTTCTAAAGTGTTGTAAAGTGGTGTAACTCACTTTCACACTTTCCTATGGTTTTATCAAATAATTAAACTTAATAAACCTCTTTTTAATCAAAATAAAAATTAAATTTTCCCTATTTGGAGTGTTGTAAAGTGTTGTAACACACCTTCACACTTCTCTAGGCTTGTTATTAATAATTGTGCTTTCTTATGCTTTAATTGGCCCCATTTTACATCCACAAGCCTCATTTATTGCATCTTTTCGAGGATAATCCCAACACCAATTAGTAACCAATCATAATTCAAGTGTTTCTGGCTTGTGTGGCCCATATTTAGGGATCTGGGACTCTTTCACCACCTTGGGCGAATGGGTCCCACCTGGATCTTTTGGCCCCAAATGGGTTTTCACACATTTCTAAGCACTTTTTAGTTTTGGCCCCATACATTATGTCTGATGGGACTCATTCACCACCTTAAGTGAAGGAGTCCTGTGTGACCCAAATTCAAATTTAATTCAAAATTTTGGCAGGATTTTATTCTCCTAGATCTGATGTCGGCTTGTAGTGTTTTAATTTTGGGAATTCCTGCATAATCAAGTATAAATACAAGGTTCTTTCACTCATATTCTCACCTAGCATTAAAGAGTGTTCACAAGAGCATTTGAGTATTCACAATAGCATTCAAGAGTCTTCAAGGGTAGATTGTCAAGCATTTTAGAGTAGCATTCATGTGTGAATCATCATGTCAAAGATTTCATTCATCATGTTTGTTATTGTGCTAACAATTGTGATGTAGGGTTTATGATTCAAGCAAGAGTCAAGAACCACATCCATTGTAGCCATTTCAATCATAGTTTCAACACCTTATTGCTAGGGTTTGGTGAGTTGCAACATTTTTATTTTTTCATTCATCATTCTTCATTCATATTTGCTTTTGATTTCAAGGTTTAATTACCAAGAAGGGGTTTGACCAAGGAAAACCCCTATTCACTAACCCTACAACATTTTTGCCTCTCCTTTGCATGTGATTTGTAAATTTAGGTTACATATTTCATAAGGAGCAATATTGGAGAAAATTTTTCATTTGATAAAAATTCCTAAAGTTGTCATCAAATCCTTGGAGGGACTTGGAGAAGACCTACAAGTGGCAATTTGAAGTTTTGGATTTGGAAACCTGTCAGGAAGAGCAGAGCAGATCAAGAGGAACAAAATCCAATTCAAAATTTCCAAAAAAGTAGAAGTGGACTGATTCACCACCATTGGTGAATGAGTCCCATTATATAGTACTGATAGATATTTTTATAGATCTGGACACCCTTTTGGTAGAAACCTATTCCTACACATTTTCCTAGAAAATGTACTGATTTTCCCAGCTTGGCGAATGAGTCCCAGTCAACCTTGATAATAGATTTCCCAGTGATCCAGACCTCCATTATGCTTTCTTCAATTTCCTAGGTGCACACTTTCAGTTTTATAGTTTTATGTGTTATTTCACTTGCATTTTTAGATCATTCATTTCAAATTTACATTCAATTAGGGTTTTTCATTGCACATTACATTTCATTGTATTTTCCAAGTATCAACTTGGTGGTGAACCCCTCATTAGACCACATTCAATCCCTATGACATCCCTATTGCAAGATCTCTTTCTCTTTTGCATTGAGATCTCTAGGGTTATCCTTGAGTAGAAGCTTTTAAAGTGGGTGTGAATACATCATTCATTCATTCCCCCATTTTCATAGGTTCCATTTTGGTGAACCTAAATTTAGAACATCATAATTCTGAATTGGGGTGTATTTACATCCTAGATTTAGCTTGCATTAACATTGCATTAAGGCTTGCATTGGTTAACTTGCATTCTAGGGTTTCAATTCTTGCATTAGTGAAAGCTCATTTATCTTGTATTTTTGCATTTAATTTCATTGAAAATCATTCAAATTCTGCATTTGTATCTCTGACATAGATAAAAAAACATAAAATCATAAAATTCAATTCAAAAATTCTGAAATTTTTCAAAAAAATCATCACTGGGACTCATTCGCCACCCTGGGTGAATCAGTCCCTTTGCATATTTTGCACTGTATTTTTTAGCATTCACAACACAATTTTTGAGTTTTTGTTTGTTGTTGTTACCTTTTTGTTTTAGTTTGTAGACTTTTTGTTTCACTCAATTCATTGCATCTAGTTTAAACTCATTCATCTTGTGCATTACTTAAAATCAAAATTGCATTTACAACATTGTTGCATAGTTTACAATATGAAATTTGGATCATGCATATGTTCTTTAACAAGCTTTGGATGTCATTAAAGTCCTTAGTGGATATGTCAAGTTGTGCCTTTGTAAATTATCCTATTGACATTGACCTTACTCATGCTCACTCAGCTCCAAATGCATGTCCTCCTCGTGATTTTGACATCATTAGAGAAGATGATGACAACATGAATAGGTTCTTAAACGATTGCCTTGACAGCCTTGAAGCTAATGCATCCTTTTACCCATCCATGAAACAACCAAATCCTCCTACCATACCACCTCTTGAGATGTTTGGTTACTTAAATCATGAAGAAAAAGTTGAGCCTAAGTTCCCTACAATAGGTGAACCTAGTTCCTCTAAACAAGCAAACACTCAACCATTTTATGATAAAAAAATAACAAACACTTCCATCAATCTAGAAGAAACATATGGAAAAGGGTTCACAATCTTGAGTAAACAAGGATGTGATACAACAAGTGACCACGAGATCCACCAAATCCTAGAGCAAATACCAACTAATGAAAACACAAAGGGGTTAGGGTATGAAGATCTCTCTCATAACATAAGGCCTCCTAGAGAATATCTAAGGCTTCATAGTGATGGCACGATGATCTTTGATTCCCCTCCTGATTTGAATATCCTTCTTCCTAAGGAACAACCAATAGATCATAACAATAACAAGGATAAAGATAAGATCATCGTAGGACCTCCTTCCCTAATCCCATCTAGAGAAGTTGGTGAATCTAGCAAGCACAAGAGGCCCTAAAAATTACAAAAATTACAACCCCTTCGTCCACCACCTAAAAGTGAAAGGAAATTACAAATACTTCTCAACAAGCTACTAATAACATTACCACCAAAGAAAAATAGACTTGTGCTATATCCTAAAGATGCAAAAGTTCCACATTGTTGATACCACTAAACTATTGGAAATAGTACTGATGAGTTTCGTGCATTTAACTTATTCTTGAAAAACTTTCACTTCGATGGTGGTGTAGGGGCACCAAGCTCTTTTTGCAAATGTGGCCAATTTTGGTCTTTTGATAAAATGTAGGGTGTGTCAGTCTTGTTTGTGTTAAATAAGGATATATAGAACATTTTTATTATGTAATGATTCATTTTAGTTAGTTTGAGTGGTCATTAGGATTTCATGTTGTGTATTGGTAAAAAATGATGTAAAATTGCACAAAAGTGAAAAGTTGTCAACATGGAAAAGTACAAAAATTCAATTTTAGAGAAGCCCAACAGTCAGTTCGGATTTGAAAGGTTTTTGATTCAATTAATGAGGTATTTTTGGTGGGTTTAACTATGTTGAAACCCATGATGTAAAGCTCTCTTGAATGTTTTTGAAGTGAAAATCAATAGAAACAACCCTGTTTTTTGTAATTTCTTTGCAATTTTGCTATTTCCAAGACCTTACAACCCTGTACAAAATATGATTGTTCTAAAGGTGTTTGAAATTGATATACAAAGGAATTAAATCTATTTTGGTGTAGGTTTGGTGAGGTTTCATTATCTTTGAAGGATTTTACACCACTTTTTTTGGGACTGCCTGTGTAACCTTATCACAAGGGTTTTGATTGTGTAAAATGACAATATAAGCCATTCCACCCAATGCATCTCCCTGTAACTCAGTGGAATAGCTCATTAGGGTGTAGGTTTTGATTTATAATGGGTTGCTTGAGCAGGGGCGGCGAGTTGATTGATTTGTTATGATTCCCTAGTTGGTAAATGTGTGAATTTTGGTGAAGTTTGATGGCTCAGGTTGGAAAAGGTTGTGAAACTTGGGGGTAGAAAAATATGATGGATTCTTAAGCTTGTGCAGACTTAATCAAGTGTATTTGAAGTGTTGTTAAGGTTTCATGTGGCTGGGAATGTGTATTTTCATTAAACCCTCCCAAAACTAGGCAAAAGCAAGAGTTTATTGGTTTGGTGTTTATAATAGGGTCTAAGAGGTTAAAACTTGGAGAATCTATGGGTTTGAAGGCTAGTGAAGGACAATCTATAGGAATTTGAGGTTGAAAATTCTTTTTGAGGGTAGTTGTTTTGTTAATTTGGCCTAGGTGGATAGTGTAAAAGCCTAATGTTTGAGGACTTGTTCCAAAGGAGTGATATGAGTTTTTGAGTTATGTGTTGTAAGGCCATAAATGGTGTCTGTAAATGTTTTTGGTTAGTTGGTTTGATAATGGTTTGAGGAGTTGAGGTCAAGAAACCTCTGTTGGACACCTACAAGGAGAACTAGGTGAGTTGGTGAAGGGTTGGTAAGATAAGGTTGTAAGGTTTGAGAGAGTGTTTGATTTTGGTTCAAATTGTGATTGGAAACAAATAGCCTCCTTGATTTGCATCAATTGGTATTAGAGCATAGGAAATAGATCTCTTGAGGGAGAAGGTTGAAGTTTGAGCAAGGAAAAAGGTGGAATTTGAGGAGTCAAGATGTCTCCTAAAGGAAGCATCATTGCAAGAAAGATTGATCAGCAAGCTAGAGAACTAGAAGCCTTGAAGAAGGAGATTGTTGCATTGAAGTCTAATGTTGGGGTCACCATGGAAGAAAGTGACCAAGAGGAAGAAACTTCTAGTGAAGAGGAAGAGTTGGATCCAGAGAATTTGAGGATGGTAAAGCTTTTGAGGGCTGTGAAAAGTGATGGACATAGCAAAATGGATTTGACTATGTATGGAGGTAAATTAGATGGTGAAGAGCTCTTGTACTGGATAAGAACCATGGATAATTACTTTGAAAGTGAAGAAGTGGATGAAGATCACAAGGTGAAGAAGAAGACCAAGTTGAAAGGGAATGCTTTGTTGTGGTGGAACTTTGTGCAAGATGAAAGTCAAAAAAAGGGGAAGACCAAGATTACTTCTTGGGAGAGAATGAAGAAAAAACTCAGAGTTAAGTTCCTTCCTAGTGATTACAACATTCAATTGCTTTAAAAGCTTCAAAACCTCAAGCAAAAGGACCTAGATGTGCAAGCATACACCGAGGAGTTCTATGGACTAAGTATAAGGAAAAAGCATGAGAAAGATGAAGAAGAAAAAGTAGCAAGGTATCTTAATGGTTTGAGGTAAAATATTCATGATGAAATAATTTTAATGACACCAAAAAAAGTTGAAGAATGTTTTCAATTAGCTACTAAGGTAGAAGAAAAACTCAAGAGGAAGCAAGAGAAATCAATTAGAGGCAGGGGCAGTACTTCTAGAGGCAAAGGAACTTTTTCTACCCCAAGACAATCCAATGACAATTTTCACATTTCCATCATCCTTGGAGTCTCCCTTGCAATCAGCTTGGAATACTTTGGCTACGAGTTGAGTTCTCTAGTTGTTGTGGGTTGCAATTCTTTTGGGTGCAAGCAGTTAGTTTCATCTAAATCATACATACCATCAACAATCATAAATTGCATAGGTTCACACTGAATTTCATACACATTCACACATTCATCGATGCAAACATCATCATATCATAATCATATATCCACTTATCAAAGTCTAGTTTGGATGGCGTAAAAGATATAAAAGGTATATAAGTTAAGGAATGTATATGAAATAAGTAGCTTAAAGTGTTTGAAATAAATGAACTAAACAAGAGAAAGCTAGCTATTAAACAAGCTCATTAGTAGGGACAATCTTGCATTATCGAAAAAAAATATTTTTCCTTATTTCCTTTAGTTTTTTGAGTCACATGATGACACTTAAGGGGTGCAAAATAGTTAGAATTATGGAAAAGTAAAAAATTGTCACTTGCTATTTTTAGTAAGTCAGCCTAAATGGGCACAGGTGGAACTAAGAATTTCCCCAAGGAGTGGCATTAAAAATTTTGATGGAAAAAGAATCATCTCAATATTGTGTACCATTTGGGAGATATTAAAGTTAAATTCTTCTTGTTAAATTTCTCAAATACAAATTCAAACTCAAATTTGAAACCCTTAGAAGCTTAAAAAACCTTGAAAAGTGGATGAAATGATCTTTATATTGATTTCAGCATTGTATATCTCTTTGAGAAATTTCCAATGATATATTATAATAGTGAATCAGACACCCGAGTCAAAAGTTATGGCTCCAGGAAGCTATGCCACTAAAATGTGAATTTCAAGAAATATCTTCATGGGTGAGAAAATGAATGGTTGGACTTTTGGGTGCAAAAACAAAAGGAGTTACAATTTCCAAAACATTTTAAGGTAGTTATTAGTGTCAAATAAAGGGATGAACATAGATTATAGAAGGTGGCTCCATTAGTGTAGAATATGGCTCTGAATAATAGATTTTTCTTAGAGAGTTGAATTTATTTGTAGTGAATCAAACCCATGTAGCTGTAGAATTGTAATTTTTGAATCTCTAATTTCATTTTCTAGAAGTAATCAAAAGTGGGTTGTTTCTTGTCTTGAATTTTTTGTGTTGATATTTGTTGTCGTGTTATGTGTGGGTGTTAGGTGGCTTTGCACCTCATCAAGGTGGTAGTAAGACAATGCAATTAGTAAGTAAGAATTTTCTTTTATATAGGTGCTAAAGGATTGATGAAGGAAACTATGCAGCCATAGAATGACAATTTCCACATAACCCAAATCTAAAACATGCAAGTAAAATACTCAACATCAACATGCAAGAGAATAGACAACATACCCATCAAAGATGACACAAGATATACCCTGGGAAAACCCTCAAGAGGGAAAAACCCAGCCTCCAAAAGCATCCACACTCCATGTATTATTCAGCAATGAAAACCCATTACAATACATCTACAGAGACTCCATGAACACTTCTGAAGCACAAGCTATCCATGCATTCCATGTGACCAAGCATGAATCCACACATCCCATGCCATGCTTCAAACCCTCACACATGCAACAACCTGCTGTCCAACCTTGACCAACTTTTGATCCAACCCTAAACAACTACCCATGTGGTTGCTTTTATAGAAACAAGCTCCCACAAAACCACCAAGTGGTATTACATAAACCATGTGCCCAAAATACTACATCATGTGACCCCACATTTAATATTGGGTACTTTATTATTATTTTATTATTCCCCAATATTAAATAATTACATTTGACAATTATGTCCCAATGTTACATACAACAAAGTGGCCCCAACATTATAACTCCTTGTGATGCACATTCACCTAGAAACCCCTAGGTGCACCACACACATAATAAATAAATAAAACAATACAAACATTATGCAAGGTGTACAACACCTAATTCTAACAATCTCCCACTTGTTGTATACATTGCATAAGGGGGTAACAAATAAACTCCATAGGCAACATGTACCATCCTAGAATCCAAGTGCTCCATGTGCTCCATCAAGATACCTGTAACAAGAACCAAGGTGACCACCATCTCATCCATGAATGCTCCCATCCTCCACCATGCCAACTGCACTAAGATATGAACACATCCAAAGAGATGTCACACTAACTGTCACAAAGAAGCATAAACCTGCCTCAACCTGATATCTCAAAACACAAACACTGAATCCAATATGCACCAGTAGCTGTCAAGAATAAATCACCATAGCTGAAATGACACTCACAACAAATGCCAACACATCCAACTATCCATACCTCCAAGGTATACATATCATAGTAAACTCATGCCAACAACATATCCACCCATAAACCACAATAACAAACTCCATGTGCAAACCTGTCAAAGCATGACATACACATCCAAGAGCTCCCACTGCATGGGCAATGTCAAGATGAATGCAAACCTGGAATGAGCGCATTCAACGCGTCGCTTCGTTAACATCCCAAAAAAGGCACCATCACAAAGGCATACCAAGTCTACTACCAACATCTCATAGAAGTAAACATGTAGTACCAAGGAACATCCACAATGATAAGCAAAACCTGCAAACCAAACCCTGTAGCATGTCCTCCTACACACACACCTCTAAATGCCAACTGTGTCAAGTATGATCTCCTCCATAATACCCCATAACAAAATCCATAACCACATCCATCCATCCAATCACCAAGATCAAAGATAACATATGTAACTAACATGGATGTAAGCATCTCAAAACAAGAAGATCAAACTCAAAGTAATCATTCCTAAACCAAGGAAATCAGCCCAATAAACCATCTCCTAAACCCAACATGTACAAGGAGATAAACATGCCAACACTCCTCAAATGAACCCTCCAGAAACCAAATATCCATGGCTCAAGATCCATATCCATGAGAAGACAAAGCATAAACATAATGCACCTGAAAGAATAATGGGCAATACCTCTCAAGTGAACCGCCGAGTAGACCAAGAGTGGGGAATGAGAATGCTCCTCCAAGATATCCAAGTCATCATGACTCAACCAAGAACACTCTCCTCATTGGTCCATGTTGAACTCACGTCCAACCAAGGTGTAGGCTCCCTCGGACTTCCTGCTAAAACCTCATCAAGAGTAACCATATCAATAACATGTCTCTAACCACAAGAGAACACCAAGCCTCACCTATGTCTCCAAGTATCCATGAGCACCTGTAACCGATCAATCCATGCTAAACACCAAGCAAATGATCAATGTACTCAATACAAAGAGAACCAACCAAGATCAAAATCATAGCTCCAACTGCAGAATCAGGAACATAAACATGACACCATGATCTCACATCCTCTCAAAAGAAGATCACATGCTCAAATCATCATAACATGTAACATGCCACAACTCTAAACTAGTAATCAAGAGTATACCATGACATAATAACACAACCATCCTACAACCAAGGATCACCTGTCAAAACCAACAAGTCATAAACAATACCTCAACATCTCCAACACCTAATGTCAAAGAACTCTCACTGTAGCACACAGAATCCAAGAGCTCCTCCATGACACCAAAGATCACCTGTTGAAGACAACCATCCATAATAACCAATGGATCCACATCATTTCCAAATGCTCCCACTGAACCGTGATACCGAGCAATCCCATGGCACCATGATGCACAAAACCAACACTGTCATAAGCTCACACAAAACCTGTGAATCCAAGCTCTCAATGACAACATGATAACCATCCTCTAAAGCAAGAAGATACACCGCCAAACCATCATATCCATCACCGCCAAACCATCACTGTCACAAGCTCCCACTGAACCGTGTAACCAAGCTATCCATGACATCGTGATACCAATCTCCTAAACCCAAGAAGATACACCGCCACAACCATAATCAGGAACCAATCCAATACCACCAACAATGCACCTGCATAAACCATCATAACATGCCAAAGTCTCTAATGCACAAGAAACATCCATGACATCATGATCACCACCAAATATACCAACAAATCAACCCAACCGTGTCCACATATCTGCATAATCATAGTCAACTACATAGATCTCATATCATGACTGTACCTAGTAATACCATCTCACCTCCTCAACATGACAACCAAATCAACAAACCAAGTGACTAAACCAAGCCACTAAAACTGATCATGCATCAACACTGAAATATCAATGGGCAAAGACAACCCATATCCAAGTCATAGGTGCAACAAGTAAGTATAGACCGCCTACAACATTGCACAACTTGTAGATACAACAATGCAACATACATGCTGATAACCATGTCAAAAGTAGAATAATCTGAGATGTACAACTGAGCATACAATGAATCCAATATCAAATATCCCAAATCCGACAATCCATAAGCTCATAATAACACCATAGTCAAAGAGACCCATAAACAGCTCAGATAAGAAAAATAGTAAATAAACCATGCCAAAATATCTCCAAACCTGATCCACTGTATAGTGCTCTGAACAAGCTTTCCGTTGACTATTCGAAGTCCAAAATCCGACTCCGTATGCACCCGATATGCCCTCTCAAAGCTCAAAATAAACATCTGACTTCAACCAAGAAAAACACTATCAAAACTGAAAAATCATGGAACAAAACCTATACCATATGTATGCTCGAACCAGCCTAAACGACTCGTAAGAAGCCTAAAATATGACATTCGGGTAAAAGTTATAGCGCGCTTGAAAAACTGCTAAATCAACCTTCAGTGGTTCTTCTAAGTGGCACTGTGGTGGTGGGCGTATGGATTCCAAAATTTATCAAAACCGGATTTAATTTTTCAAAAAAATAAAATTCTTCACTCGGGTTCCTCAAGGACCTAACGCCATCGCTCAACCGCATATAATCCTTTTGAACCGCAATTTTTTGTTCTAATGGCGATTAAAAAATTTAAATTTTATTAAAATTTTGTTTTAACCCCACATGGGGTGGCGGGTTCTCCCGCCGTCGTAAGCCATAGTACGTGGCCGGGCGGCCGTGACTTCCGCCTAAGATCAGTTTGGCCAGAAGCCGATAGTAAATCAGAAGCGTGTTACTAAAGATTTGCCGCCAGCGTAGCTGTGTACTTGGCTAAGTAGTGGGTAGGGTCCATGACCCCAAACCTTTCCAAATTTTGTTTTGTTTTTATTTTGATTTTAAATTTGTTTTAATTTTTCTGATTTTTTTTCGCTTTTGCGTACAAAAATTTTTCGACGTGAATACTTATCTTTATTTTTTCGAATTTTTATTTTTCAAGGCATCGACGTCCTCGCATCACTGCAATCGTAGGTATGGAAAATTTTTCTGTAACCAAAATAGGGCATGTTATATGTCAAAATTTCTCTCTCGGCCAACTGAATCCAATCATGAGGTCCATTTTGAACCAAGAGATCATCTGTGAAAGCTCACCCCCAAAACCCTCATTTGAATGCATAGCCAAGAAACCCTATTTTGCCAAAATTTTCTTATACCCCAAATCTGCAAACAACCCATCAAACCAGCAAACCCAAAACCCTCAGATCTGCAATAAAACCCTCAGATCTACAATAAAACCCTCAGATCTGTAATAAAACACCTGCAAAACCCCTATATCTTGCCATTGCCTTTCATTCTCTCATGCAACCTAGGGTTATTCAATCCAATAACCAAAGCTCTGATACCACTTGTAAGGAAACTATGCAGCCATAGAATGACAATTTCCACATAACCCAAATCTGAAAACATGCAAGTAAAATACTCAACATCAACATGCAAGAGAATAGACAACATACCCATCAAAGATGACACAAGATATACCCTGGGAAAACCCTCAAGAGGGAAAAACCCAGCCTCCAAAAGCATCCACACTCCATGTATTATTCAGCAATGAAAACTCATTACAATACATCTGCAGAGACTCCATGAACACTTCTGAAGCACAAGCTATCCATGCATTCCATGTGACCAAGCATGAATCCACACATCCCATGCCATGCTTCAAACCCTCACACATGCACAAGCTCAACCTTGACCAACTTTTGATCCAACCCTAAACAACTACCCATGTGGTTGCTTTTATAGAAACAAGCTCCCACAAAACCACCAAGTGGTATTACATAAACCATGTGCCCAAAAATACAACATCATGTGACCCCACATTTAATATTGGGTACTTTATTATTTTATTATTATTCCCCAATATTAAATAATTACATTTGACAATTACATGTCCCAATGTTACATACAACAAAGTGGCCCCAACATTATAACTCCTTGTGATGCACATTCACCTAGAAACCCCTAGGTGCACCACACACACAATAAATAAATAAAACATTACAAACATTATGCAAGGTGTACAACACCTAATTCTAACATTGACAACATAAGAGGAGAAATAAATGATTGTGTGTAATCTCTATTTTGAAGATAATATAGACTTGGGCCTCTCTTCTTGGTGGAGTTCTTTCGTGAAAGTGTTTCTCCATGTAAACACTATGTTATGTGTTTTTTTTCTTCATTTCCATATTTTTGTTGTTTTTAAATATAGTTTCCTATAATACCCATTTGGTTATATACTAGGATAGATCATTTTTATAGTTGAATTCATTTATATATAAAAAACCATTATTATGACTTTGAAGATAATCATAAGTGAATCCAACTTTACTATCAATATGCTAGACAACCAAATTATTAGTTTGGAGAGAGGGACTGAGAGTGGTGCAACCTAACTTGGGTTAGCATGTCTTGTGCATGCCACAAAGGAAGTTTTTAGCATCCACATATGTAGTTTGGCAAATAGTTTAATATTTTTTTTTTGAGACCTCAATTCAAAGACTAATAAAATGCTAGTTTTCACATTGTAAGTGAATAAATAAACTAATATTTAGTTTATATATATTACAAAGAGATAGAATAATATTCAAATTTAAATATTTTCAAGATAATCAAGAATGAAAACTACTTTATAATAGCTTTTAAAAGCAATAAGTAATAGTTTAAATACAAAAATATATAGGATTATGTGACTACGGATTGAAAATATAATTTGTAACTTGAGTTCAAAAGTTTAGAGTGATGGTTGAAAAAAATATTGCCAAGGGTAAATATTTAACTATGAATTCAAAATATAGAATATTTTTTACATTCACAAGTAATACTAATGCACTCAACTTTTATCCTAATGCTTGGAAGGACATTTCCTCAATTTCATTTTGTTATCTAATATTAATTGAATTTTGATCAAATAGAGTTACATAATTTTTTTATCATAATTAGTATTTTATGAGAAAATTTATAGGTCTTGTTTCATATTTGCTAAAAAAATGAATAATACTGTAAAATTATAGTTATATGGAACTTGCAATTTATATATATTATTTGCAAATGATTTGATATTACACTATATAAAACACTTAGAAGCAACTATAAACATGTTTCCATGAAAGAAATGAAAGTCATAGGAAATGAATGAATAATACAATATCAACTTATAGTTGATAACATTGTTACTAATGTAATATGAACATATAGTAGTAGATAGTAGACTCTAAATAGTATGGTGGCTTGATGATTATTTTAAAAAATAGAGTAAATAATTTGATGTATTTGTAACATTGTCATAAGGAAACTACTATTGATTTCTACACTTTCTTTTGATTGGATAATATTGAAATTTTAGGATTGGTGTATGTTAGAAGAATCAATAGATAGATATGATGATTTTACAATCTTTTATTTATGGTCATGCTTTGATTGCTTGTTTGGTTAGAAGTTCTTTTCATTCACATTATTTTGATAGCTTGATTGATGAGCCTTCTAGCATTGATGTAATTCTTGCAAGCATTCATGGTTGAAATGAATAGTTGGAAAAATATGATTTGAAGATGTTATGTTCATGAGAAGATATGGGACATTGAAGTTTATTTGGTGGGACCCTTGATAATCTATTTTGTTATTAAAGGATTATATATTTGTATTACTTTACTTTTTTATAGGTAACAACTACATATGCATTTGAGATAATTAGAACACAACTACTTTATAACTTCATATGTACTTAGGATAATTAGTATGCATCTGTTTTCAACATATACTTTATATTAGAATATAAGCTCTCACATATTCCAACTTAGAAAGTGTATATGTCAATTTAGAATGTTGATAATTAGATTTGTCTATGTTACATCTTATGACTTATCTTGATAAAACACTAACTATTTAATAAACATTTTAAATGAATATTAATTACATCCATGGAGTCCAATGAAAAAAAGTAATCTTAGCTTAAATCCCAATTGATCAACTGTGGGGCTCTCTCCTCTACAAATTGTATAAATAGTATTCGTCTAATTGATGGTCCCATCACTTTCTGTTGCAGGAGATAAAAGTGGAGGAATATATTCAACAATGTTTGTTATCAGAAATCAACAAAGCGTTTGAATAGTTGTTGGAAGGCAAGTGTTTGAGATGTGTTGTTCAGCTGTAGTTGAAACATTTATTCTTGAATGGCAGGTGGAAACGCATTTTGTTCTGCCGTATTGGGTAGTTGCTTAACATTATTTCTGAAAATAAGTAGTGGTCTAAAACATCATTTCACAAGACGTCTATTCTTACTTTAAACAGATTTTGTAAACCTCATAAAAAGTGTGGGTTACCAAAGGACAATGGTGGCCAAAACCAATAATGCCGTACTGAGATCTGGTCCATGAATTTACATATATTTCAAATATTTTCAATTAGAGAGTATGAAAAGTAACAAAATAAATATTGGGTTGTTTGGGACGCTGAACATTAGATGTGTTTGTTTGTTGAAAAATAACATCCAATGATATGTTTATGTAGTGTAAGAAAGTATACCTTGTGCAAATCTAAATGAATTATATGATAATTATATATAATTAGATTTTAAGTAATTTAATAATTGAGATTGAAATATATTTTGGAAAACGATTAAGTAATGTTTATTTAGTTATTTTGATTGATATATTAATTTTGTAGTATTGAATTTTTCATTGAGTTATGATAAATGTGATTAAGTGTAATTATAAGTTGGAATATTGTACAATTTCTAGATAAAAATTGGTTCCTACATTTTAAATGTATTTGAGATGAAATCATCTTCAAAATTTTGTTCAACTAGTGTGATTGTTTTGTCCATGAATGACCTTATCTTTTGCACATGTAGATTTGATTTGGATCCTATGTGGTTTGAGGGACAACACTCTACATAAGGATTTAGATATGTTATGTGTGTTCAGAAACAATTCGAGACAAGGATTTAGATACATAAAACACTAGAATTGGAACATGTTATACTAATTTGTGTATTTTGTACATGACATACTCTCAAGGAAAATTCATGGTTATGTGTTATTCCCTATCTATCTTATATCTCCCTACCTAAGTAATGTTAAAAATATACATTTATAGATTACATTGCTAATAGGGAAAGGATTGTTATGGAAGTAGGAATGGTTGAGATGATTGAACTCTCGTGCTTGACTTCTCATCTTCTAATTATTTGGATCCTAGTTAGGTGTTGTGCTAATAGGTGACTTATCATGGAATAATTCCAAAAGATATGTTGGGTTATAACTTGTGTGAATTAAGGTATTTTGTAGCATTTTGATATTTTACATGGGATACTTTCTTTAAATTCTAAATTATGCATAGTAGAATTTGTAGATGTATATTTTGTATATAACTCAAGAAAAGTTCTCAAGTTCTACAACATAATGCATGAAATTGTGAAAATGGTTTATGATGCAAATGGCTATGCACAAGTTTTATGATATATTTTGGGTTATGTGACATGGTTCTTGGAGCTATTTGAATTGTGCATAAGCCAAGGATCAATGTGCAATGTTGTACATTGTTATGTAAATAACTAAGGCTAGTGCACAATCCTACAAAGTGGTATGTATAGATCATTCACCCCCTATTGAAGAGCTATCATTTCAATTATATTGAAAGATATTTGTGTCATTCAAATACGAGTCTAAATGATGGGCATCTCTTAGCTCTCACTAATGTCATGATGCTTTAGGTATTGGATATGTGCACACCTTGGTAATGATGCATGTATGGATGCATAAGGGTTACATTACAATAATCTAGTAGTTCTATGTCACAAACTAGATCCCTATATAAAGATGAATAACATATGATAAGTGACATTGATGAGTGACTTATCATGTAATAATTCCAAAAGTTATGTTGGGTTATAACTTATGTGAATTGAGGTATTAAGTTGGCTAGGGAGAAGGGGATCTCTAAGTTATGGGTCGAAGGGGACTCTTTGAATATAATTAATTGCCTAAGGATATGTTCCCCTCCATCTTGGTCAATTGAAAGATTTATTTTGGACGCCCGGTCTATGTTGTACATCAATTTGATGAGGTGTATATTTCCCATGCATTTCATGAAGCGAATGGGGTGGTGGACTTGATGGTGAATCTTTAGGTGACATCAGCTAGATCTTGGGAGGTTAATGATAACCTTCTCATCGAATTAATTTCCTTGCTTAATAATGATAGCTCCTAGCTCATTAAAGGAAACCGTCTCTTCAACTAAAGGCTTGTGTGGTAATCATGTTCAACTAAGGTTAATTAGAAACCTAATGCTTGTGATGCTCATTGGAATTTGTGGGTATCTGAGTCATATTTGCAGGAGGATCCTGACCATCATTTTCTTCAGTACCTCGGTTGGTAGGTCCACATGCTTTCTGGGTGCTTTTCTTTCTTTGTCCTTGGTGTTTAGTTGTAATTGTATGTTGTGTGTTCTTGCTTCTGTGAAGTGCTTGCCATTGATGATGGGTGGGGATAGGTGTAGGACTGAGCCTATTTCATGTGATGAGTTCAAAGCTAATGCCAAGTTTGGGAAATCTTATAGAAAGGCGGGGTTACCCCTTTCATGGAGAAACTGCATGGTTTAAAAATGAATGTCTCCCGAGATTTTATCGATGCTTGGCATGCCTAGGTGTTGAGCATGTTTGGTAGGGATATCACTATCAGTGAGGAATTCATAGTAGATGTCATTGGGTTGTCAACCGAAGGAAGGAAATTTTATAGGGAGAAAGCTATGTCGAGGGATACTAGATTGAATTTTTGTGGGACGGGGAGAGAGCCAAAATGGTGAGGATCAACTGTGGGGGTTATGATCATTTCAAAATCAAACCTATTTGGCGTGAGGTTTCCATGGTGTTGATGCATTATTTCACCTTGGATGGGAGGTATTTGACTTTGTATGGCGATCATCTTGTGATGCTTAATCACTTCCGTCATGGTAAGCTCATCTCTTTCCCTTTCTATCTCCTACTTTCTTTGGAAGATGTGATAGCGAACTATAGAAAGAATCCTAAGAACCCCTTCTTACATGAGGGTTTAATGTTGCTAATTGTGGAACATATGAAGGATAATTGTGTTATTGAGTCCCCTATTCCTGTTAATCATGTTAAGTCTAAGAAGAGGGAGAAGAGGAGTGGGAAATGCCAGATTGAGGAGGTGGATGAAAGTGCGGGTACAAAAATTGAAGAGGAGTTTGATGCATGGTCAGATGGTTACCACACCGACTTGGATTACACTCCTTTGATCCAGGAGGATCTAGAAGACCAAAAATTTCACAATCTTAGAATTCAACAAAAACAACATCATCGCATAGATCTCATTGACATGATCTCGATGCAACTTGAATCATGTCAAAAGAAGACCATACGATCGAGATATGCTTAGTCAAAGTTGGGTTAAACAGGATACCAAAGGCCAGTGAAAAGGACAAAAAATAATCGTTCCAAAATTGGAAAAAAATGGCATCAAAATGAAGAGCTCGATGAGACGATCCCAATGCCACTCGCTTCACCTGAATTAGAGCTTGTACGTCGAAGATATGGCCAGTCAAAGTTGCAGGTTGACTAGGCTAACTGGGTAGTACAATGTTGATGTCAGTATGCCAACGAGGTTGATCGTACTATACAAAGGTGAACGTGGATGAATCTTGAGCTAACACATGGCATCTGAGTCAGCGTATAGTTTCTGAGGTAGCATTTGAGGCGTCTTTGTCAGCAAATGAGAGGATGCCACATGGCCCAATGAGATGGTGCCATGTGGCACCCGTACAACTCCTTCAGTGGTTTCAATAGTTTGTTTATAAAAAATGAGAGGTGGGGGTCGAACCCCTAACCTCATCCACACCATTTCTCCTGCCTACCATTGCACCGCACATATCGCGCTTTAGCCATATTGAGCGCTGGTTTGTTTTTATTACGAAAAGTTTTAAATTGTGTTTTAAAAATAGAAGGGATAGGGGTCAAACCATCGACCTCCCCATCCCTAAAATCCCTCACTACCACTACACCATGCATGTAGTTTGAGATACTATTGGAGATTGTTGAGTTTTAATGAAGAGATAAAGTCGAATCCTTTTAAATTTTAACTTAAACCCTTTTAAGATTGTAAAAGCCCAAATAATGAAATTACAAAAGGGGCTTAAGATAAATTTTAAGATGTGTAAAGATAATTAAAGGGTTATAAGGGTATCCTTAGGATATTTTTAGGAGTTTATAAAATTGTAAAAGGGATACATGAAGATTTATCTTTGTAAATAGGGGATTATTTGAGATTTTTACTTGTAAAAGGGGAGATAGGAAAGATTATGTAAATCATATGGATATTAACCATATTGAGTAAATGTAATTGTATAAAAAGGGGGATTTTTTCTCTTGGAAGAAATGAATTTGTGGTCAAGAAACTAAGCATATTGGGAAGGAATTTTGAAGGTCTTGGCAGGAGACTGTGAGACACTTTGTAATGTAGGTTTTGAGGCTTGAATGATGTAATAAGGTCAATAAGCTTGGCGTCATTAATAAAGTGGTTCCTCATTGAGAAGTGGACCTGGGGATGTAGCCCGAACATATGGGTGAACTCCATTATCAAACTTCATATTGTCTCTCTCTATTCTATCTATTCTCTCTTATTCTTTTAAGTTTCAATTCCTACTTAGAATGTTAAATACAAAATTTAAGTAACTAGTTTATGTTATTAGGATAAGTAAAGGATTCATTCCTATAATTTCAAAGGTTAAAATACATAATCACTTCAATTCTATTTGCGATAGGGATAAGTCTGTAATTAGGAGTCAAGTGAAAATTAATTTGTAATCCTTTTAATTATAGATCATGTTTGGTATCAGAGCAATTTAATAGAAAAAATTGCAAGTGGTGGATGTTAACTAGGTTGAAATTAAAGCAAGAAGAACATGCACTTGAGGAGTTTAATCCAGAGATCGAATCAAGGTGAGTTACTCAAAGACAAACCATGGAACAACTAGAAGAAGGGAAATCTTCCAATCCTGAAATCTTTGAGAATGAAGAACAATTTTGTAAAGCATTCCTAGACATGAAGATGATGGTGGAAGAGTTGTACAGGAAAAAGAAGGAGAAAGGTGAATCCTCTTCAAAAGATGACAAAGGTAAAGGAGCAGGAGGTGGTAGTGACCCTCCTACACCTCTGTCTTCACCTTCTTCACCTTCCTCACCTTCTTCATCTTCTTCATCTTCTTCATCTTCTTCATCTACTAACTTCATCTTCAAAGAAGAAACAACTTTTGCAACCTGAATCTAATGCTCCTTTGTTAAAACATGATGTTAAATTTGAATTTCCAACTTATAATGGAGAACTAGATGCAAAGAAACTTGATAATTGGATAAAACAAATTAAAGTTTATTGCAGGATTTAGAAGTTTACTGATGATACTTCAAAGATCCAATTATCCACTCTTCGCCTAAGAGGCACATGTTAGTGTAATTAATATTTAATTACACTTGCATAACTTTACTTAGGTAATATTTAATTCCTAGGTTTATTATTCTCATCTTTATTTTATTGAGCTATCTTGTTGCTCAAGATAAGATTAGGGTTATGCATCTTTGCTTTTATAAACCAAATCATATCTTGTAATTAAGAATTTTAGAATAATAATATTTTGCACATCTTTATGCAAAGCTTTGATTTTTCTGATTTTCTCTTCTATGGAAGGCTTTTCTAGTTTGCATTTCAGATCTTGGTTTCTAACATGGTATCAGAGCCTTGATTTGCAACCCCTTCTCATATTTTTTGAGAAAATCATTGCAAAGTTCGTTCGAGATTCCTCGAGGGTTTCATGCCTTGAGCTCATCTATGTAGCATTTTGGATCAGATCGAGCTTCACCATTGGATTCAGAGTGCTGGAAAAAGTCAGGATTGGCTTTTGTTTTGCAAATTTTGGTCATTGTTTGCTAGATCTATGAGGGTTTCAAGCTCAAAGATTTTTTGCAAGATCTAGGGGTAGCCAAATTTTTGGAGTAGTTTGGGCACAAATGGAGGTCACCATTGCGTTCGCAGCAGCCAAAAACCCTAAGAATTCCCTTCATTTCATTGATTTCTGAGTAGTTGGTTGGGAGGCAATTTTTTTTTGCCTGGGGGGCCGTACGGCCTCCCCAGCACGCGTTAAGAGGCACGAATTTTTTTTAAAAAAAAACACGTTTCTCGTGTTTCATGTCGGTGCTCATAGTGCAAAAGGAAAGCACCGCCCGGCGGCCACCGAGCGGCCACCAACCTGCCACCAGCCACCAGCCCTCCGCCAGCACACTACCAACCGAGTTCAGCCCCCATGAGCTTAAAACACAAAGGTCGCGGCCATATGGAGATCTGGGAGCTGCGATCCAGCCCCCCGCTGGTCCGAGCCCCCAACCCTGGTTCTATCCATGACCATGGGCTCTGCCGCTGGCCCATTTCTTCCAGCCCCCTGGTTCGGGCAGACTAGGGGCTAATTTTTTTTTAGCCCCTTGGGCTGCCTGTAGGCCTTATTGGCTTTTCTGGAGCTATTTTCACCAAATCGGGCATATTTTTTGCATACAATCTCTGTTTTTTGCAAACGAGATACCGTTGGAAAGCTAATTCCGGCACTGATCTAGTGGTGCATATTGTTTTACCAATTTTTTCTCCAGATTTATTTTGCAGGTCTTTGAACTCAAATGTTGTTGTTTTCACTCCGTAGGGCATATCTTTTGACTCGGTGATCCTTTTTTCGTCATTCTTGTGGCGTTGGAAAGCTGGTTCAGTCCTCTACACAGATCTGAGGTCTATTTTTATTTTATGTTTATGCACATTAGCATTCTATCCTTTTACAATCATTGCGTTATTGTAATAAATGAACTAAGATAAAGTTCCATCAAGGGGGTTTCTTGCATAATAATTTGATTAGAGTGTGCATGCACTTTGATCTCCATCTTCATCTTTATTTTTTGAAAACTTGCATGGGTTATCTAGTTTCTTAGTTTCTCTTGGCCACATCTTGTCTTAGCTTGACACATATCAGATTCACATCGGTTCATACTTTAGTTGAGAGATTATGGTTATTGATCCACATTGGTTCAGATCCTTCTCAATTTGAGGGCCATGTTTTTATGGTTAATGTTCCAAAGTCTTTATGGTACTCCTTCCCATGGAAGAGTTTTAGTCTCAATTTGGCATCGGCATCGAGATACACGGTTTCCAGATTCTTTCATCATATCATCTACTGTTGCTCCACAGATTCCAGGGTTGTTCCAGTTTGTGAGTTTTCCGGTGTTCAAGTGGCATCAGTGCATTTGTCACATTATTATGATTCCATTTTTGGTTTCTTGTACATAGAAGTATCTTTCCTTGCTTGTCATATTGCGGTTCCAGTGTTACTCCACAGTGTTCTTCCAGTGCTTCTTTGCAACAATCATCTCATTGTAGGGGGGCTTTGTCCCACTAGGTTTTCCTTCTCTACCTCATTATTGCATTTTTACTTGGGTACCTGATCAAGCCTTGTTGTCAGGACCCATTCATGCTTTCTTGCATTCATCTTAGTTTTTAGGTGCATGCTTTTTTAGTCTCCCTAAGTTGCACTTATGGGGAGGTGTTAGTGTAATTAATATTTAATTACACTTGCATAACTTTACTTAGGTAATATTTAATTCCTAGGTTTATTATTCTCATCTTTATCTTATTGAGCTATCATGTTGCTCAAGATAAGATTAGGGATATGCATCTTTGCTTTTATAAAGCAAATCATATCTTGTAATTAAGAATTCCTGAATAATAATATTTTGCACATCTTTATGCAAAGCTTTTCTTTTTCTGATTTTCTCTTCTATGGAAGGATTTTTTGGTTTGTAGATCTTAGTTTCTAATAGCACAACCTTAATCTGGTGGGAGAGAAAAACTCAGGAAAATCTAAAATGATATGGTAAAATTATTTCTTCTTGGTTTGAGTTTACAGCTGCACTTAGGAAATAATTTTATCCATTAGGTTACATGCAACAAGCAGTAATGAATTGGAAATCATTAAGGAAAGAAAAAGGAAAAAGTATATAGGAATATATACTTGAATTTAGGAAAAGATCTTTAATTTTGGGCATTCCATTATATACACAAGAAACTTTGTTGAAGTATATAGGTGGATTACGTGAAAATTTGAGGCATACATTACTTATGTTCAATCCAACTAACCTTGAAAAAGTTAGTGTGAAATCCATTCATCTTGAAACAGGTATGAAGAATAGTTTCTTAATGTAATCTGGTAAGCATAAACAAAACAAAAAAGGGAAGAAGGAAATGCAATAGACAACTTTCATGAAGAAAGAGGAAGAAAAACCTTTTTGCTCACACTACAAAAAGAAAGGGCATGAAGATGCAAAGTGTTGGAAATTACATCCTGATCAGAAATTGAAGTGATTCAAGGATTGAAAGGGTAGGAAAAATACCGCAACTATTATGTAGGACCTTGGATCAGGTTTTGACGATGAAACCAAGATAATAGTTGTGGGTATAAAAGGTATCATTCCTGTTGCTAGTACTAGTTCCCATGCTTCTTCTATAAAGAATAATGGGATCCCTATTGAAAGTAAAAGGAATGAATTGTTTCATACAAGGACTATTGTAAAACAAAGTAAAATTGGTACCCTCATAGATAGTGGATCACAAGTAAACTTAATCTCTAAACAAGTTGTTAAGCAATTGGGATTAAAAACAATACCTCATCCAAAACCATATCCATTGGGTTGGGTTCATGATAATGCTTGGTTACATGTGTCAAGGTAATGTAAACTCTAATTTGCAATCACATCCAAGTTTGTAGATGAGGTAGAGTTAGATGTAATTCCACTCGACATTTGTGGGATGGTTTTAGGAAGTCCTTACTTGTATGACAGAAAGACCTTATTCAACAGGGAACATAACAAGTAGCATTTGCTTAAAGATGGAATTGAATTCATTGTGAAAAATCATCGCATGAAGAGTGATAGATCTATTGTAAACATAGGAAATTTGAAAATGGTTGTAAATGCAAGCAAGACATTAACCCTTATGTCTGTAACAACTAGTGATATTAGGGATGAAGTGAAACAATTTCTAATCATGATAAGGTGTCACAAAAAGAATAGTGTGAGGATCAGTTGCAAGCACATTTAAGCCTTTAGCCTAAGGTGGTAAAAGAGGGTTTGAATGACTCATTATCTTATGATGTTCCTATTCAAGAGATCCAACATGATACTTTTTCTTTCACATTAGTTTATTCAATGTTGTTGCTTGTCATTCTACTAGTTAGATCTATATGGCCGATGGATGTGTCAATGAACATTGATGGGTATTTAGTTGTTTGTATCAGCAATGCTATCTTATTCTTCATCTTGTTTTTGATGGCTCAAATGATCAAAATTCTAGTAGGATGGATAGGTGATACTGGGAAAGTGAGACAACAATGCTCTCACTTAAATTCTATGTAAAAACACTTTTGGTGGTCCAAAAGCTTCTCAATTGGGAGGAATGATCTAGGAGGATCTAGAAGACTAAAAATTTTAGTCTCAAAATTTGATGAAACCATCATCATCACATGGATCTTGTTGACACAATCTCAATGCAACTTGAATCCCATTAAAAGGAGACCGTACACTCAAGATATGCTCAGTCAAAGTTGGGTCAAACTGGGTACCAGAGGTTGGTCAGAAGGACAAAAAAATCATCATTCTAGAATTGGATGAAAATGGAATCAAAACAAAGAGCTCGACGAGACGATCCCAATGCCACTCATTTTTCCTGAATTGGAGCTCATACGTCAAAGATATGGATGGTCAAAGTTACGGGTTGATTGGGTAGTACAATGTTGACATTAGCATGCTAATGAGGAAGATCATACCATATGGAGGTGACATCGATGAATCTTGACCTGGCACGTAGTATCTAAGTCAGCGTACGATTTCTAAGGTAGTATCTGAGGTGTCTTTGTCGGCAAATGAGAGGATTCCATGTGGCCCAATGAGATGGTGCCACATGGCACCCTTGTACAACTCCTCCAACTATTTCAATAATTTGTTTATAAAAAATGAGAGGTGGGGGTCAAACCATCAACCTCATCCACACCATTTCTCCCACCTACCACTATGCCACACATATCACACTTTAACCATATTGGGCATTGGTTT
>VDFB02182666.1:0-17106 GCA_007258455.2 Sequoia sempervirens | reverse complement strand
CTATAGAGGTAGAGATGGATGTTGCTGAGTTGGTGGGAAGTTATTTTCTCTTATGTTGGTCCCTATTGAGGTGGTGTTGATATAGGAAAGAGAGAAGTGATTTTGGTTGTAAGGGGTCTCACTTCATCCTCTTCTATAGAGGGGAGCCCTCTCCCTTAGAGGTGGAGGTTGGGATGGTTTTCTTTGTGGGATGTTGTAGGTTTGTTGATGCTTCACTGAGTTATATTGTGCAATCCAAAACCCCTTTTGAGGTGGACTATTTTTATGTGTTGGACCTTTTGAGATGAAAGAATATTCTAGTGTTATACTACATTAATGTCATTATTCTCTTTAGCTCAACATTGGTTGTGTTGAGTATTTAGTTTTCGAATGCTTGGCTAATACAGAATGTTTTCAAGTTCAATTAAGGTTTTTAGTCCTTTTGTATTCTAGTTTTAAAGGGTTTAAGGTCTCTTTAAATATTTTTCTTGTGCACCTTGTTTTTTCTTATTTTTCTCTTTATGGCTACTACTTTTTGGTCACTATTGGTTTGTGTTTCATATTTCTAGCAGTGTTCTTTATGATAGAGTTTTATGTCCCTTCAAAAGCTCATTGTAATGGTTTTTTAGGTCCCATAAGAACTTTATTTACCCTATAATAAAAAAACAATCCTTACCAACTACACCTTGCAATCAATGGCTTAAAATATACAACCTCCTTTGTGATATGGACTATGAAGGTAGAAACAATCTCCTCTCAGCTTCAATCTTTCATCACTTTCTTGCAGACTACGTTGTCTCCTTGCTTCAAGCTATGACTTTTCATGATATGTGGCTACCTCTTCTCTTTGACAACAACCTTATAAATTTATTGCAATCTACAATTGAATCGACAACTTCAAACTAAACTATAATCTACCTTTTATCTTATCTACTATCTGCATTCTTCAAAGAACGGTCCCCAAAAACCAAACAACTTTGAAAAGAACCACGATTTCCTTCAATGACCTCCTTTGCCTTGGAAACTACATTCTCTTCATTTGATGTCTTAAAAGTTAACTTTGGCTACTATGATCTCCAACAACATTAGCAGATTAAGAACAACACAATCTACATCTTATTTTTGCATCGACATTGGCAACTCCTCTTTTGACAATGACTTTAAAACAATGACCCTATGAATGAAAATTTTCTATTGACAATGTCTTCTTGTCAACTCCTCTTTTTTAGTGACCTCACCAACATGTCTTCAACAACAACAATTATTTATCTACAATCAACACAAACATTCAACAAATTCTAGACAATGTTTCATTCAACCAATGATGACTATATTTGCATATAAACAACTGGCAATTGAGATCTACTATTTCTTTAGTGGTGTCACTTTTTGTTTATCACCTTTCTTTCCACCTTGGTGAACTTCGACAATATCCCTTTGAAAACCTTTGATACTTAGGTATAGCCTATAATAATAAAAAGAAAAATATCTAGTTTTTGATTGACAACACATTCCAACTATAGTTGGCTATGATCTCCTTTTATTGCCTCTACACTATGGCGACAAAAAAATATTTTATTTGAAGTTGTGACTTATCTCAATGATTGGAAACTCTTCACAATGGTTAAATATCAATGGATCTTGTTGATGCCTAAAATTGCTAAGCAAATAGCCTTATGGGAATCTCAGTTAATGGGGAGACCAATTGCACTAAACTGAGTGACCTCTGGATTTTAAAGTCAACTCCTTCTATAATTGGGGGGTTGGAAAGGAAAAAGGAAGAAAATATATTAAAATAAGATCTAATCTAAGGCAATGCACCAATAGTTAAGTATGGGCACAAGAAATCTTCCTTTTAGATGAGATTTAAAGGCCTATTCAACAATTTGCATGTCCGAAAATAATAGAAATCATAGATGAAAAACCTAAGAACTCTATCAAATAACATAACACAACTTCCATACACATTTACTAAAAAAGAAGAGTTCAAGACATGATATGAATCAAAAAATTTATATTAAAATTGTAGAAGTCTTGTAGATAAACTATTGAGTACAAGAAAAAAATAGTATAATGTTTTATCCATCAATTAAGAAATAGAAAGGCTGAAAAATATGGCATAGTTTGTGAGTCTTAATACAATAATCAAAAACAATACAAAAGGCCTACAATCTTTTTCACTTTTTTCTATGATTTTTGAACCCTTTTTTAGAGAGTTGAAGCAGTATATATAGATCATTCCACCATTAGAGAGACAATAACCAAAAATATTCCTCAAGAATGTGCAATGATTCACTAAGGCCATTGCAACAAAGAGATTCCAAAACATGGTATCCAATCACCTCAAACAAAATGCACCCACTACAAATGATGAATGTGGTCTAAGGGTGGAAGTAGCGAAACTCTACATATGACACATGTTTCACACCCACATAGTTGGTTAGGGCATGTGGCAAAGAGGTGGGACTTCACATTCATTCATCCCTTCCTTTCAATCAAAATCTCCACAAAGAGGACATGTGGAGTAGTCTACGCACAAGCTTTGACTACAAGGCCATCTAAAAAGGTGCCCATAGAATGATGCAATGTGGCATGCAAGCGAAGCTTAGAATATAAACAAAGGAGAGAGTATCATCAAAGGCCTGTACTGTAGACATGTGGTGAAAGGGTGGAGCTCAAAGGATGAAGCAAAGGAAGAAGACCCTCAAAGGTCCACATGACTAACACGTGGCACTAGCAGACAAAGTTACTTCAAATGGGGCTTGAGAATATTCAAACATGTGAAGCACGGGCCGAGACCATGCAAAAACAACAACACCAACCCGAAGGGAGCTCTAAGGATTTTTATCCATAGATCTATGCAGGGATATTCCTTCTTAAATAATGGTAGCCTTTAGTTACCTTTGGCTATGCTAATCACCTTTGAATTCCTACATCTGAAGCTTGGAGATGGCTCAAATAGATTTACGACTTCTTCTTTTAACAACTACATCTACAAACCCTTATTTTGGATACTCCTCCCTTCACTTGATCTGGTGCTTCATGGAACAACTATATCTTTACTCTAGAATGGGGTGACTATTGCAACCATGATCTCCTTCTAGCTTCAATAGCTTGAAAAATCCTTCATAGATCTCTGGTGGTTCCTATTTTGTTTTGCAACAATCTTTACTCTCCTACGATCCACATAGAATTTTGACTATGCAAATTCTCCTTAGCAATAAAGGAAAGCATTGATCACTTCTTCCTTATTTGTCTCTCTTTTTGGTGATTGTATGTTTTCTTTCTAGCAATCTATCTTCAAAAACTATGGTGTTGCTTTGCAATAAAAACTATATGACTATGTAGCAACTTAACTTGAGAATTCTCCTTTGACGATAATCTTAGCGACATGCATTTTTTTTACTAGAATGTATTTGATTGAAAAATTGAACATTATCCTTGAAAATTTAGTTTTTAAAACAACAACCAATATATGTAGTGATTCCTTTAGATCTACAATATAGCGACTTCTTAAATCTTCCTCTCTAGTTTTCTCTACACAACAAACTTGTGACGACTCCTATGATTGTTTTTTCTATGATCCTTCTACACATCAAATACAACTTACTTGATAATAGTATAATCTCCTTAACCCTTCATGATTCTCCAACAATGATCTACCTATAATAAATGCAAATGATCGACCTTCTCTAATACCACTTGTAGGTGGGTAGAGGAGACAATATATATCTGCACATGTGCTAGTACACAAAATGAATTTTTATTGTATCATCAAATCAATTACATTTGCCTCATTATATAGAGGTCTTCAAAAATTCAATAAAATTATAGAATAATGTATGTTGGTGGTGGGAGGAATGATAGATTTAGTTAAATCATATTCATTCAACATAATTAACTACATGCATTCATGACTAAAATATATTCTAAATGCAGTCTTTAATAAGTTGTCGTAGTGTTCAATTCGAACATGCATACTACAGAGTTCATGGGAGAAATTACATTCCAAGACACAGTCTCATGTAGCTCCCCCCTCACACATGCAATGAAGACATTGTGGCTTGCTGTCATTTGGAGCTCACAAACTCATTGATTCAACACAAATTTGATGCTCCTCACCTATGTATTGCGTTCAAAGGAATGGGCGTCTAAAGGAATGGAAGGTATGGGTCTGCACTCAAGGTGCATTAGAATGGTGCTGAGGGGGTTGTGTTGCCAACAAAAAATGTGATGGAAGAGTAGGCTATGGGGGAAGTCTCAAATCTTGGGAGAGGACACTATTATCGATGTGAGGAATTAGTAAAGCTTCTTTAGAATACCTATCTCCTTTGGAATAGAGATCCTCATGCCAATATGTCACCTCATGTAGTAAATAAATGATCTTCATTGGTGTTGCAAAGACTTGACAGTACTTGAAATGCAGTGAAGTCGCCAAGCTTGATGGAGGCCAAATGTTTTTGTAGAGAGGAAGGTGCTTTGTTTAACTACTCATCGTGCTCACTAAAATTGACCTTGTAAATTATTAATAGAGATAGAGAGAAATGAAACAAATAAAATACAATTAATTTAGTTAACCTTCCGGCTTGGAACTACCTCCTACTTTGATACCATATTAGAACCTACAATAATGGAGGCCAATAACAAGCACAAATGAGCAATACCAAATATGTATAAATTTGAAGAATTGTACTAGCCAAACAAGCATGTATATAAAGATAGGAGGAAGTCACCTGACCTCCATAAAATGAGGATAGGAATCCTCACTCATGGAGTGGTGACGATTTTCCTACCACAAAAGTAGCATGAGGTGTTGGAAGTGATTTGATACCTCTAGAACCTCCTAATTAACTTGACATCTCATTAAGGCATGTGTCAAATGTCAAGGGATGCCTAAGTAGGCTTATGGCCTAAATGTATGTAAAGTATACACTAGCATGGTATAAGAATTAAAATAGATCCAAATGGTTGGTGCCATCACGTCTACAAGGTTTAGGAAAGAAAAATTACCTTTCATTTCATCAAATTTTGATAAATTTTTATTTTCAAATTTTTGGATCACTTGCACATTGTGCCAAAAAGTTGTTAAAATTTAAATTTTTATACAAAGGTTCAATCTTCCCTCTACTAATCTACTTACACTTAGAGTAGAAAATTTTATCTTTATGAGAATTTGGCCATTTTGGGCCTATTTGTAATTCTTGCAGAGTTATTTATCCTATGCGAACTATTGTTGCATTTCAAATTTGCATTTTCCTAGTTCACGACCTCTTTCTACTACATGTATGTATGTTTTGGGTTGTTGGTTTACCATTTTTTGCAAGAATTCAAGGGTTTCTTTATCCATGTTATAGATAAATGTGCCTCCATGTTGGAGTACAATACCACTGAGAAGGGGGGTAAATCAGTGGTATGAAAAAATTGATCTGAATTGAAATTCCCTTTTCACAACCTTGAACATATAAAATGCAAGTTTTAGGCTTGATCAAAACAACATGCTTGTAAAGCTTTCAAAATTTGAATGATAAAGTGTATAAATAGATCATGCATGGAATTTTTTTAGGATTGATTAATCATGAAAAACATAATAGCTTAAGACACCATGAAATCTTTAATGTTGAGGGATACACAAGATTAAATATTTGAACATGAAGAATATACCTAAAAGGTACAAAAGACTAAATGTTTTGAACATTAAAACCAAATAAACCACAAGTAATGAGAAACCATAACACAGTGTTTTATGAATGGAAAACCCGCATAGGGATAAAAAACCACTCGAGAAAACGCCTTAATAGCTTAGTAAAAATTCCCTATTTACAGAGCATCACTATCTACTTTTTATGCCTCACTACAACGCCTTACTAGCTACAATTAATTCCCCACTCAAAAAGCCTCACTGGCTACACAACATGCCTCACTAGAAAATACAACCTCACTAGCAAAAAAAACCTCAATGGCTTAACATAATGCCTCATTGGCAACATATAGCCTCATTGGCTTCATAAAATGCCTCACTGGAAACATATATCCTCACTGGCCAAAGATCAAACTTGTTTCACTAACATGATCTTATACATCTCATAGTAAATCATGAAGAAAACAAATTACAAAGGGTTTCTCTGTTTCACTACAAACCATTTCAACTATACATTCTATGTCCTATAGATTCATTGAACTTGGAACCTATAAAACATACAATATACAGACTAGTTCTTTGTTTTGCATACAACCTCTTACAAAAATTAGTTGCAATATTATGTTCAAGAACTATATCTCTTTACATAGTAAGATATCACAATAAAATCCATCGAACCCACATTAAGTGATCATGTCACTTATATAAATCAAACATAACTTTCGTTGCGACCTGTTAATATGAAAACATACACTTCATAATTGTTTTCTAGAAGTCATCATGGTGTTCCTTTTCTACAATGCAAAATCCTCATTTTATGACTGCATTCAACATTGCTTATTCTATAACAGCTGAAAGAGCATAAACTCTATCTCTTCTCAAATTTTTTTCATTATCTAACCGTATGCCAAGCTAAAACCATAGATATATAAACCAATCATCAACCTATCAAAGCTCAATACAACTATACCTCAATCCCTAGGAGAAAGCAACCGCATCAACTTAAAATATCAACTGCACAAACTGTCACACTACAACTGTCAACAAAATTTTCTTTGAATGATGCCACCCAACCACCAACATTGTCACATCAAAACCATATTCAAACCCTAACTTGCATTGTCAAAGCCTTTGTTCCCTAGCAGCTATGTGCAATGATCTACCCAACCAAATGTCTTTTCCAATGTCAAACAAAAACACTATAATGGGTATGCAATAAAATTCCCATGACAAAACATTTTTCAACACTTACAAATATACCTCATTCAAAATGAAAGAACTTTCTTATTGCTTATCTTTTACCACTTTGTATCACACATAAACCACAAATGATTATGTCAGTGTTACACTTTTGCAAAACAAAACAATTATCATTGTGTTGGTATTAGATATTATTTGTATGACCACATTAAACCTCATAATTCCCAATGATATATGTCAATCTAATAAAACATGTGCTACGTGAAGACCAAGACCCTTGTGTTAGTCTAGCAATAACCAAGTAATGAGCATAGAACAAAACCAACCAATGCCAAAGACCAATGTATGGTGTAAATCCCAAATGTATCAAGTGAAAAAACACAACTCATATGTATATTAAATATAGATGCCTCAATAAAAATTGCTGCCTCAATGACTTTTCAATGTCAAAGTCAACTAGAAACATAGAAATATATTATGCCTTTGTAACAAAAGAACATTGCCATCCCAAAGAAATTCAATACCAATCAAATAGCACTAAACCTTCAATGAATGCCACAAATGTATGCCAAAACTATATATACCAATGTGTATCACCTCAATATGTGCCAAGTTGAACATTCAACCTGACATCAATGCCAAGCAAATGTCAAAGGGGCAACAAAATCCCCCTTTGACATTGATGTCAAATCCTGCCAAAGAACTTGATAGAATATCACCTGTAGAAGCAACATAGAACCTTCCATGTCAACAAACTATCCATCAAGCATGAATGGGAAACATTGAATACAGGAACCTAAACCTCTGCACCAAAATATGAATATCGTGAACCATGTATCACATGCTCTTCTCCCCCTTTTGACAACAATTCCAAAGGTCAAAGGGGTAGTAGACCAACAAATACCTCTCCAAGAATTTCAAGCTGCTATCACAATGGAAACAAACACTATCAAATCTGAATAAATGAACCTAAAAATAGATCATTGCATAAGGAATCATAGAACTACCATAGCATGAAAAATATAAATGTCACTATTTCTAGCATACTTTGGTCACAAGAAAAGAACCAAAAAAACCATTAACTAGGACTGAGATAAGATCAAACATCTAATATTATGGTCTACATTCACTCAACATATAAACCTTGGCTTCAAATCAACATCTACAACATCCTCAAGATGAAATTTTCATCAAACCTTCACTAGAACTATATCACATTATCAACAAAGACCTCAAATGAAATACCAAGCTGTCACAAGCTATAAGTGAAAAATGTGATCAACCTATCCTCAAGAATGTTACCAAAGATCATAAAGGTAAAATTTCAATCAAAACTAACTTAATACAAAAAACTTTGTTGAATATCACCAAAACATCTATCTCAAGCACAAGATTCACTTTATGAATGAACTATCTCTTTCAAGTCACTATTCCAAAAATAATATCAATGTGCAAGGAAGAGCACCTATTGCTATCAATTCATTATTCCACTTTGCCTCCATGATATAAGAACATTAGATATTCACTATACCAATGTCAACAAGAAGGATCAAAATAATATGACTCCCCAATGATAAGAAGATCAAAACATGTTAATATAAAAAGACTTGCTTATTGCTCCAAAGCAATCTAACCTTATGAACATGATCCCATCACAATTCCTCAACTCTTTGGAAGTTAGACAAATCAGAGTATCGGATTTGCTTTTTAGAAAAAATATTAACCACTAACCTAGTTAGGGTCCCTTCTAACTCGAGAGGGAAGAAATGAATGAAGTGGTAGAATAGGCAGCAAAGAGGGAAATTCCACCTTAAGCCTCTTTAGTCATGGAAGATCAAAACAACCATACCTTGAAAAGTAGTGGTCAAACAGTGGGATGAAATCACTCTTATGTGAAAGCTAGAGAGGGATGAATGAAGGTTTTATGTTATTTCCACATGAATCAGAACTGCTACAAATGAAAGAATTGAACAAAAACTAAACAAATAATAACATGTACTTCATCTTCCAATTTGGCTAAGCAAAACTACCTTATCACTAACGGCCCCTCGGGAAACCAATTGACTTTAGATACTACACCTCGTTTAAAATAAATCCATTATTTCTCCATGCACTCTCCTATTAATCTCGATCCTTCCAATTCCTATAATAGGGTGGGGATTAAATTTAGCAAGAAAAAATTCAAAAGGAGCAAAACCATAACTCCACCGCAAAGTCCTTCAAATTCCAAAAATAGATTGGTTTATGAGATTTATCCTTGAGTTCCTTCCGCTTGAAACACCTCGATCCGAGAAAGCCACCGTCTATTCCTTCATTCATTGGTTCAAAAGGATAAAACCTACAACTCACTGGCAAAGTCCCTTCGGCTGAAATAGATTGGTTTCTGAGATTGATCCGTTGAGTTCCTCTCTAGCTTGAAACACCCGATCTGAGAAAGCCACTGGTTCATTCCTTCATTCATTGTCGGGAAACCTCCACTTCTAAATACTACTATAAGATCAAATTCCATTTATGATTGATTTCAAGGAGTGAATCTTAGATCAAAACAAACCTCTTCACCCCTTCATAGGCCTTCCAACCTTTATGGTATCATTTGGAAAACCCTCTCCTATTTTTAGGAATAGAAAACCGTAGGTCAATGGAATTGGTAGTATAGCCCCTAAAGATAGCCTCAGAAGGAAGGAGAAGTTAGTCTTTTGGTTAGGGCCCTATCCCCATCCCCGAAGCAAGATCAAGCCATCTCTTATAATTGGAATATCAACTATGCTCAAATAAAGCTTCCTTTCAAAACTTGTATTTGGTAATCAATCTTGTTTGTTCATTCCATATAGAATTCCCCCCCACCCAACCATCAAAAAGAAAGAAAAAAGTGAGTTATCAAAGCTCTTCCCACCATCCAACTCCATCTCTTTTCTAGCAAGTGTTGATGAAACCCGAAAACCAGAGAAACCAACACAGTTGATAATAACTACTATTTAAGTAACTGCCTTCTATTACCTTCCTTTCTAAGCAACTTTCTCTTCATATTTACCCCCAATCTCCCATACTTTCTTTCTTGCAAATGGTTCAATATTCCCTCTCCTTGACCTGTCACTAATGCCTTAAGAATTCACTCTTCTATTCGACTGAGGTTTTGCATTCAAATCCTCAACTGACTATTGTGCCTCAAGGCATGGAACCTCCATCCTTTCTCGTCTTGAATTGGGCATGGGAGTTTTGCAATATCTAGAAAGGGGGTCACACCTTTGATCACTCAGAGGGGAAGATAAGTTCCTTATCACCAAAATCACTTCTCTCCTACCCATACCAACACCACCTCAATAGGGACCAACATAAGATCAAACAACTTTCCACCAACTTAGCAACATCCACCTCTACCTCTATAAGAGAGGGCTCCACCTTTGTAGGAACAGTCTCCACCTCTAATGAAGACCACAAATAAAGATCTAAGAATAAAGTAGCTTTAGTAGGAAGAGATATCACAACATCCCTTGGCAACATGAGATTTTGGAATGTGAAGGAAAAAAATGAAACCTTCATAGCCAACACAAAAGAGCACCCACAAAATGCCAACTACTGAACACCACAATGAAAATAATCCAAAAGGATGCTCCAGAAAGAACTGGAAAACTTGAATCAACACACAACTAAGGTAGAAACCCAATCCCCATAGGAGAAACAAAGGAGCAGCAGACACCCCCCCCAAGCGTAAGAAGAAGCAAAGAAAGGGGGAAAGACTCACAAACAAAAAAAGGCCAAAATAGGGGAAAAAAGGCCACTATACTCACCAAAGAATATCCAAATAAAAGGACCCCACAACCCATAAAGCTTCACACAAAAAGCAAAGCGAAAAGAGACACCACCCCTATAGCAAAGAGGGCATCCAACAAAAAGCAACAAAATTGTCGCATCCCAACTGGACAACAACCTACTCAACAACACATCTACCTGACTGGAAAACGACAACTAGTACCAAGCCACCACAACCTAGCAGCTTGAAATTAACAACCTACATAGCCACAAGTTTCCTCCCACTAGTGATCCATCTTCCTCCTCTAAATCATCTCCTTCACCATCTACATCATCTCCATATTTCAAAATTCCCCCTCTGTTGCTCTTCCTGCTCCTTCTCCTCTCCATATCAAACAAAAAAATTGTATTATATTATGGGTATGAGCCTTTCATTGTTAGCTCTATAGGCAAGAAGCCCCACCATTTCACCGAAGGTCTCCTCTTAACACCTAGGTCAAATAGTCTCAATTGTTGATGTAGTAGGAAAATACCCCACAAGGTTTGAACCTTGGTTGTTGTTGGCCCTATAGGAAAGAAGCCCCACCACTTTACTAAAGGGGTTTGTCCCCTAGCTGAGTAAGGATTTTTGGTAATGAAACAATACTTGAGATTTTTAGTTTGTTAGAAGAAGCCACCAATCAAGGAAATTAAAGAAGAAATCAATGTTGTCTAGAGGTGGAATTCCACAAAATCAAAGATCAAAAGTTTAAAAGATGGGATGTAGCCAAAGATTATATGTTGCGGAATTGCTCTAGCTAGTATCGGGGAGCCATCGTAGTTGAAAGAGATTAGGTCGTAGAAAGGAAATAGATATAGCTGAAGTTGTTGCAAGATTGAATTACAAAAGTGATAGGAAATCATGGAAGAGTGAAGAAACAAAAGTTGAGGAAAGATCCATAGATCTTTAAGATAGTTTGAAGGTATCATTTGAGTAAGCTTGAAGACTTGTTTGCAACCACTAGATATATCAATATTTGAGAATGGAAAAATGTTGAAGCATGTGCAGTCAAAATTAAGAGGGAGTGTTGGAATGTAATTTCGCCCGTGAAATTTGTAGTCTACATGTTCGAACTAAACATTACTATAGTTTGTTAAAGAAAATGTTTATGAATGCATGTAGTTAATTATGTTGAATGAATAGGAGTTAACTAAAGTTTTCAATCCTTCCATTGCTAATCTACATTGTTCTAGAATTTTCTTGAATTGTTGAAGACCTCCATATAATGAGGTATCTATGTAATTGATTTGATCAGAAAATAAAAATTCATTCAATGTAGTAGCACATGTGTGGGTATATATTGTCTCCTCTGTCCACCTACAATGTGGAGGTGTGAAGGCCGCTTGAAATGGGGGTGTAGTAATGAAGTGGTAGTCTATGATCTCTTTGCCTGCAACTTCAAATCATCAGCAATTTCAAAGCAATTTTTTCCTCAAACTTTTTTTTTGCTGTTGTCAATATGGGGTGAATTTTTTTTTTAAGCAATCTAATTTTATTTTTTATAAGAAGGAAAGATTTTTTGTAAGGTTGAAAAAATTCAAAGCTTAATAATTTTTGCATGACAACTTGGATATGAGTGTCGTGTTTTTTTGTAAAATTTATGTTTTCATCACAAATCCAATGGACATAATATCACACTCAAATTGTAAAGTGTTAGTTTATGCCCCTTTTGGACTAGTGACAAAGCACTCCTATAAAGTACCAAATTAGGGGGAAAGAATTAATCAAAGGGGGTGTTGTGTGTGGCCTTTTCACACTTCCTCAAGAAGTGATTTTATGTGTTGTATTATTTCTTCACTTCTACACACACTTCTAAGTTCTTCATTTTCACATTCCTATGATGCAACTATCTAAGTCTAATAACATGGATTCTAATGTTACTATACAACCCCTAACACCTTTCAATTATCATGATTGGAAGTTGAAAGTAATTCTTTTACTTAAAAATAAAGGCTTATTCAAAGCCCATAACTATGGGAATGGAAAAAGAACTCACCATAGTTAAAGACAAATAAAAGTATTTCAATAAGTGTGACTAAGTATTTGGATTTCTATGTTTAAATTTGGCTCTTGAATTGTTATTCCATGTTGAGAACTTGAAAACACCCAATAAAATCTGGGAAGATCTAAACAAACTATTAGGGAAAATTTATGAACTTAAAAGCCATGAGTTGGAAATTCAAGTCATAGGTCTTATTCCTATTACTTTTTCAAATTTAGAGGTCTTCTTCACTCAATTTAAATCATTAAAGTTGCAGCTAAAATATTATGGAATTGACAAGAAAGAGGATCAATTAGTCCTTTCTATACTTTCCAAGCTAGGTCCAATTTTTCTTGAGTTTGTCTCAACTTTCTATTCTACTAAACGAGCTCTTGGAGCCTCATTGACAATGCCCACATGCGATAAATTTATTGCTGATCTCACAAGGGAGAAAGAAAAGTTAATTCAAATGGGCCCTTTGAATACACTAAATCTCAAGCCCTAATTATAGGGAATGAAAAGCAACAAAGTTCAAAAGGAAGGAAAAAGAACACTAAAAAGGACAAGAAAGTTAAGAAAGAAAAAAATTGACAACTCTTTGAAAATGATAACTTTTCTCAACAAAGTAAACCAATTTTTGAGAAATTTATATGTGCCTTTTGTAAAAAATCTAGACATGATGAACATTGATTCATGAGGAAATGAATTGAGCATCTCTCACATATTCTCAAAAATAATATAGGGCTACTTTATTTTATCAGATAATCTTCATCAAACCAAGAAAATACTAAGGAGGAAGAGAAATCACAAGGCAAAGCCTTAGTTGCTTCATCTTCATCTCTATCATGGATAATAGACTATGGTGCTTCACACTGCATAAGCTCTTCACATGTTTTTTCATCCTTAGAGCAATCCAGTATATCCATTATCACCTTAGGTGATGATACTCCATTATTGGTCAAAGGGAGAGGGTCTGTTGAAGTTGAAGGAGGAACACTTTCAAATGTTCTAAGTGTTTATTCACTATAAACTAATCTCTTTTTAGTGTATCAAATAAATCATCTAGGGAAGGGAATGAGAGTACAATTCTCTCTAAATTCAATTGAGATAGGAGAATTTTCAAGCAACAAGTTGGTAGAAATAGGGGAGGAAAATCACCAATCCAAATTATATACCTTCTCTAATTTTTCCACAAATATTTCTCCAAAATCATTGCAAACTCATTTAGATGAAGTTAGCAAATTATGGCATGAATGGTTTGGCAATCTTAACCACTGCTATTTTGAACAACTATGTCAAGATAATATGGTCCAGGGACTACCAAGGGTTAAATTTTCTAAAGGACTTTGTGAAGGTTGTGCACTTGGTAAACATCTTGAAGAAAATTTTGACAAAGGAAAATTATAGAGGGCAACACAAGTCTTAGAACTTGTTCACAGTGATGTTTCAAGGGCTCTTCCCTATCCATCTTTTACCAAGGCTAAATATATATTCTCACCTAAATATCAATAATTTCTCATGATTTACATGGGTCTATTATTCTAGACCAAAATCAAAGGTATTTAATTTTTTCAAGACTTAAAAGCACTTGGCAAAAAACATCCAAGGAAAGTCATCAAGGTTCTTCGAACAAATAATGGGGGAGAATATGTCAACAACCATTTTGAGTAATTTTTCATACAAGAGGGGATAGATTTACAATGTGTAGTTCCTTATATCTCCCAAAAAAATGATCTTTCAAACGCAAAAATAAATCTTTAAAAGAGATGGATAATTGTATGATTCACTCTAAGGGCCTAATACCACAGTACTAGGTAGAAGTAGTTAATTGCACATGTTATATTCAAAATAGAGCAAGCCTCATAAAGCCTTGAAGGGTATCACTCCCTTTGAAGATTGGAAAGGAAGGAAACCAACAGTTGATTATTTTGGGGTCTTTGCCTATCCTACCATGGCATGCATTTCAAAAGCATCACAAGCCCATGGATCCACAATACAAACCTTGCATCTTTGTTGGTTATCTAGATGGTGTAAAAGGCTATTTCCTACTCCACCCTACCACACACAAGTTATTTATTGAGAAAGTGTTAAGTTTTGAGAAACTCCTCCTAAATCTGTACTTAACATTTCTTAACATATTGTCAATTCACTAGATCCTAATTTTTCCTTTGATGATTTAGATAATTCATAATAGATTCCTAGTGCAATATATTATTCTTCTTCTAATTATGATGATATTTCGTCTTCATCAAGTTCAAAGATTACATTAGAACTTGATAATTTTGCACCAAACTCACCCACATCTCAAAATCTACAATCACTTCACAAGGAAGATACATGGGTACAAGCTCCAATAGATGATAGACAGATTCATACATACTTTTAGGGGGGGCACATGCCTTCTTTGCTTCAACTTTTGTTCTATAGATGTTTAGAGAGGCATCAAGAATACTTGAGTGGGTTATTGATATGGATGAGGAATATGATTCAAGTTGATTAGAAATAACACTTGGAATTTGACTTCTCTTTCTAACCTAGGAAGGAAGATAGTTTGATGTACGTGGATATATCAAACTAAATTTTCAACAGATGGGTTAATTGATAAATACAAATCACGATTGGTTGTCAAAGTTTTTTCACAATTTGCAAGCATTGACAATATAGAATCTTTGTACTCATCACTAAGATGAATTTGATTCAAGTTATCACACTAGCTATAGCCACAAAACATGGATGGTTTGTACATTAGATGGATGTGAAGAGTGTATTTCTTCATGGAGACCTTGAGGAGGAAATCTACATGGAATAACCACTAGGCTTTGTTTAGGATTCATCCTTAGTTTGTAGAATTGGGAAATCTCTCTATGGCCTCAAACAAGCCCCTAGGGCTTGGTATGCCAAGATAGATTCCTACCTCCAATCTTTAGGTTTTACTAGATTCCATTCAAATTTTAATGCGTACCTATTACAACATTACATCTAGAAAAAATAAATTTGGCCAATTGCTAAAAAAATCAAAGATATCCCTATTATCCTAGCTATTTGAAATTTAGTTTCGCAATAATGTACCATTAATTGTTGATGTATGGTCATCATGGATAATGAAAGAAGTTTTTTTCAAGTCTTCTCATTGTTCGATAAGTTCTTATTTAAATTGTGTTATTTAGAAACATTTAATTCAAAAATTAAAGTTGATGTTCTTTCCTTAGATTGATAGAGCTAATAATCAAATAGACAACAAGAGATCTTGCAAAATATTTGATCTTAATTATAATGGAACTCTTTCAATAGTTTGAAAGTGAACTTTAAGATGCTTCAATTCCTTTATAATTCACTATTTTTAGATAATACTTGGACAACCCCTTTGTATAAGAATACTTATAATATAATAACAGCCTTGTAGAATAATTAGCAAAGGCTAACATAGATAGAGAGAGAGAGAGAGAGAGAGAGAGCAAGTTCCAAATAATTGCTTACAAGTTACATATATTTTAAGGACAAAGGTGTGAAATTGTAAGAGAGCATACAAAGCATAAAATAAAGGTGGTATTGAGTCCTATGACCATAATACACCTTTGAAAAAGAATGTTTATTATTGTGTTTCAAACCCCTCAAAAAAGATAGCTAGTTATGGAAAAGGAAATAAGATGTCTAGCATGGGCAACATATAGTTTCCAAACATTGTGTTTCCAAACATGCTAAGTTCAACCATGGGGAGGTTGGTTGGCAACTAAGCACTTATTGTCAATTATCACTTCTATAGCTCTCCAATAATTAATCTTAGATAATTGTGTTGAGGTTTTGAATCTTATTTAATTAGCATTGGTTGATCTTAAAGAATGGTTATTTCCCTTTACATGTCATTGAAGCCCTCCTCTTTTACATGACCTGATTTTTTGCTAGGAATTTCTCCTAACCCTCAAGATTTTTAGATTTGCAATTTTCTATTTTTTACATCTTAGTTCTACACCTGAAACTCGTTTTTAAAAAAAATAAAAATTCTCAAGTTACATACTACAAATCATGTTATAATCACATGTTGTAAGCAAGGAATCTTTAGCAAGTTGACCCCATAATACAATTCTTAGTCAATTATAATCAATTTCTAGTTGATTGTAGTGTAAACATATTGCCATAATTTAACTAGCATGACATGCATGCCAATTTTGATTCATATATCTTAATATGATTACAATTTATGTCATATTCATATTTGACAATTTATATCAAGTTCACATCTCTTAATATGATTACATAGTTAAGTTAGAATAAAAGTTGTTATGGAGAAACTAATAGGTGTTGATCCCAAAACCAAGTAGCTCCCTCTTAAAGAAAGAATGTCTTCCATGTGATTAATGACTACTCATACAATAATGTTAGATATAATATAGTTTGCAAACAAAAATATTAGATTAGATAAGCTTGTTTTCTTTGTTAGTGTTGTGGATCACAATTTTCTTCTATAATTATCATTCCAATGATGGATCATAGAATGTGATAAGAAAATTTGATTAAAAA
>VDFB02182665.1:0-12039 GCA_007258455.2 Sequoia sempervirens | reverse complement strand
TTATGCAAACAAGTTTATCTTGCATCACACATACCCACCTGAATGAGTGTCCTTACTAAAAAGCCAATTTTTATTAGATTAAACAAAATCCTTCTATCCGTTGGTGCAAGAGGTTAGACCTCTGAAGCCATCTCACATACTTGCAGTTCTTAGTAGAGATGAAAAGTTTTTCATGGGGGATTCATGAGAATTAAAGCTTGGCTGACCCATAGAAGTGAGTGTCATGGAGGGGAGCCAGTGTGGTCAAGCTTCTAATCATCTGCTCTGAATAAGCACAACTGGGGAAACCCAAGTGAGAATTTAGTAGATATTGTCATTTTCGGCCTTAGGATCATACTTCTCTTCTAGAATTATGCATGTTCATGTTCATCAAACCTGAAACACAATGTTTTTTTATTGTCTTTATTTGCCAAAATTTGATAAAAAACAAACTAATTCAAACTTGAATTTTACTAGAAAATTGCATCTGCTAACCAAAAAACCACATCTATTGTTATGAGTCGCATCTGTCAAACCAAGTCACATCTATCATACTGAGTTGCATCTATTTACTAGAAACTTGCATCTTTCATACCAAGTCACATTTGTCAATCTGAAAATTGCATCTATTGTTCTGAGTCACAAGTTTCAAACTTGTATCTGCTATTTTGTTAGACCGAAAAATGCATTTGAAACCCTCTTTGACACATCTAAGTTGATGAGCCACATTCACAGTCTAGAATGACACACTTTCCTCTCATAGGCCTAAGACATAGTCTAGCAAAAACCCACATATGACACTAAGAACTGCATCTATTAATTTCTACAACACATCTATCAACCTAAACTGCAATTACCTAATTACCAAAATAAAAAATTTCACTATCACAATCTGAGATCAAATAGTCACATTAGTCTCTGATTTATCCTTTTATAGTGATCTTTGAATAGAAACTAGAATAATTTGTTCATAATTTTCACGATTGCATCCTTTAGGTATCATTTAGCCATAGTGATAGACATATCAATTGTAAACTGTAGCTACATTTTAGGATTCTTAATTACATTTAGATCAATTAGACTTTTATGAAAATCACCTTTGCATATTTTAGAATAGGCCAACTTTCCATACTCTAGATACACTCTTGCTTCAATGAAAATTGTCATTGAACCTAGTCACTTGTTACACATATCTTTTGTCATCTTTTTGAGTCTTTCTAGCTCTTCAGTCTAGTTTGGGAACTCACTTTATCTCTTGGTCCTTGTCTCACAAAAGGTCCCTTGAAAAACTAAATTAAAGCCTTGGTTAAACTTTAGATGGTTGGTAACCTCTTTTCAAAATTTCCAAAATTGATTAACTTTTAGAAGCTTGTCTATACTTTTGAATACTTAGACATGGTCATTCTAGGACATCATTTTATACATTCTTTATTTCCAAAAAAGACCAAAAAAAATAGTTGCATTAGAATTCATCCCTTACAAATAAAAAAGCCAAAAATATAGCTTAGGTTGCATAGCTTATAATTAAGCCACCCTCTTTGCATTGTCATACCTTAGACCTCATATCACATGCCTTAGTCATACTCCACCTTTTTCCATAACCTCACCACCATGTCTGTAATTTACCTTGATATGCTTGCTAGTAAAGTTGAATACCAGTTACTCCATAATGGTTAATGCCAACAAGCCATAGACTTCAAAAGACATTTTATCCAATCCAAATGCTAATCAATGTCAACCCATGGTCAACTACCTGCATACCCTTCCTACTAACAATCCATAAGTCCTAGTCATTCAACCATCTGCCCTCACTATCAAGAGTCACTTGACATAATTTTTGCCATTAATCTGTGAAAAACTTCTATTAGTCATACCCATCCTAACCTTGACGAGGGAAACCAACCTTCCACTAATCCCTTCCAATCCTCCACGTCCTATCCTAGTCCTTCATCCACTAAGGTCCTTCCAAGCCTCCATGTCCTATCCTAGTCCTTCATCCACTAATCCCTTCCAAGCCACTCCATCTCAATCTACATTTAGTCATGAAAATACATCTAGTCATGGTCTCCAAAGTCACATCCATTCTACTAAACTTGAGGATACATGTCAAATGGAAAGTCCAAAGCATGACATCGTGGCTTCACCTTCATCTCAAGATCAAAGTAGTCTATCTCATGACCCTATCTTTAAGTCCATCCAAGATGTCCTAAATAATCATGGCATCCAAAATACACCTAACCTTGATCAAGATTCCATTCCCAATCATATCATTCAAGACAAACCCATCTTTGATCAAGACACTACTATTGAAAAAGAAGTCCAAAATGATCCACCTCTTGACCTTTATGCCATTAATGATCAAACACATCTATTTCCAAAAATGAGACACTTTCCTCCTTTGGACACATAGATGATCTTCCTCTAGAACAAGAGTCTCCTACTCTAGACATATTTGAAAATGATCTTGAGCTATAGCTGAATTCATTAGACTCTATGACAATGACCATAAAGACAGTTTTGACATTAACCTAGAAGCACTGATAGAATCATTTGAATCTGATATGTCACAAAATTAGACCAAAAATGTTAATCTAAAGTTTAGCCCACATGTCAACGAAATGACATCTTATTAGCTACAATCATTTATCTTTGTTAGAGAAGGCTTTATTGCAGATGATAATATTCCAAGTAATAGTCTCCACATACACAATGATGGGTTATCATCTTGCTTTCAAAACAACAAATGCACCATCACAAAGAGAATATGTCAAAGCATGCAGTATCAAGGAAGACAATTAGGTATACACAAGCAAGGCATTTGAGAACTAATACAAGTTTATGAAAATCTTAGATATCAAGGTCTTGGCTATTCCTTAGTCAAAGAATCTAATGATGTTATTGGTACCTCCTCGATATTGGGGGAAAATTTATCTGATACAAAAATCAAAATAGGGGTGATGAGTAGTCCTTGTCATAAGGTTGTTACCAACACTCCTTCCATCCACACCATACCCCATCATTCCCAATATCTTAAACCTTCCATTTGGAACCAATTAAAATAAAATTATTACAAATCCAAAGTTCAAAATCAAATGTCAAAGGCCATTGAATCAAACAAAAATCCAAGTGGACAAATGTTAAAATGTATCCCAAAGAAAAATGGATAAAGAAAAAAATATATTTCAAAAGTAAAAGTCAATCAAAATGTGGAACCAGAAGAAAAGAGGACTCCCACATATAATAAATGTCCACCTCCTTTAAAATTGTCATCATACAAGGAATATAAAAGTCATGGTTTCAAATATTATTCCAATCCGAAATCCAATCTCCATCATCCATCACCTCAAGTTTAGAAAATGAAAATTCCTACATCTAAATTGCCGAGCATGTCTACCATCATCTGTCATAATCCTATATCTCACCTAAAGTCTAAAAATCATATGTCACAAATCCATAGTAACTTGGCAACAAATCTTTATTATAAAGACTCTCATAGCACTCTATCATGATGTGTGTATTTTGATAAGGCCAACTCTATTATTAATAAGGATCATAATGACATCAATCAATTATATGCAAGGGTTATGATCATGACAATGAAACTGCTTCATAAAGGTCATTATTGGCATATCATGGCTCCAGTCTCTACATCAACATCATCAATGGATTCAACATAATCAGTGATCATTTAAAGCCTCAAGGCCATCCAAAAAATACAAAAATACAAAAATAAAAAGAAAAATAAAAAAAATTGTCACCTTGATGAAAACCTAGGAAACAGGCATCTTGGTGACACCAAAAAGAACAAAAAAAATATTTAGGAGAAAAATTTCATCCAATAGTGAAAACCATGCTTATGGTGCTTTGGATATGTCCCATGATGAAAACCTATCAAACAAACATTTTGTAAGAAATTATCTAGGTGGACCATTATAGTTGGGGGAAAGTTGTCTCATCTCTGATACCCTTCGTATGAAATTTATTATGAAATTTCCATCTATCCATCTAAGCCCTACTATTCACATCCATTTTCCCACCTACTTTGATCTTGATAAGGATTGGGGTACAAAAATAAATAATATTTTTGAAAAAATATTGAAATGTCTATCCTTTGGTCATACACTATCCATAAAATATCATGTCATAGCCTTCATATCATTTTCCAAACCCATACCTTGAAGAAAACTAGTTATACTTATATGACATAGTCCTTGGAGACCATATGATAATTTTTTCTAGCCAAAAATTGTCATGTCACTTATCTTTTAACAAAGCCACCCATCATCTATTCATACCTATCACATGCCTTGGTTTTTCCCTTGTCAATGGTCTAAGGATCTTCCATCATCCCATCTAATCCTAAAAAGTCATTCCAAATGCAACAAACCCAATCCATACAATCTTTCTATTCATCCTAGTGCATCATTCAAAAAATTCCTTGGATTTGTTTCTAGCCTTGTTGCAAACCTTGATCCTTTAGTTACATTATCATCATCCTCATGTTGTTTCAGGATGTGTCCTTCCCATGTCAAGCAACATCATCATCATCCTCATCACCCATCAATTGGTTTTCAGCTTGACTAGGGGCAAGATCATGGTTTTCCTTAAATTCTTGTGCATTCTTGCTCGCTTGCTTATATGCATTATTCACATTCATTTGCCATGATCCTTATAAACCTAAAAAAATAACAAAATGTCTTGAAAAAAATCCAAAACATCACAAAATGTCCTGAAAAAATCTAACAACATCATAAAACTTAAAAAAAAATCAAAAAAAATCAAAAACATGTCAAAAATAAAAAAACAAAGTCAGAGCTAGTCACACTAGTTAGTCTTTGTCATTGTTGAACTACATTTCCTCTGCAACTAGACATAGGCAAGGCCATCTGTCGATGTGCCCTTGAGGCATTAGGTTATTCTTTTGTTTTTAGGTTTGTCTATATAAAATCATGACTCAATCCTTCATCTATAAGACAAAGTCATTGGTTATGCCAAACTACAATGTCTCTATGTGTATACCATAGGCAAGGCCATCAATCGATGAGCCCTCGAGGCCACACTAGGTCAGTCCATTAGGGTTTGTCACATTCACTATCACACATGTCAAATATCTTCAAATAAATCAAATCTTTTTCAATCATTTTTGTCAGTCAAAGTCTAGTCAAACTATGAGGTCTCTATGTGTATAATGTAGGCAAGGCCATCAATCGATGAGCCCCTGAGGTCACACTAGGTCAGTCCTTTAGGCTTTTTCATGTTAGTCAAAATAAGTCAACATTAGTGCACATTAGTATCAAACACAAACATTTGTTAGAACATTAAGACAAGTTATGCATCAACAAGACAAACAAATCAACAAGGTCATCAAGTCAAACAAACAAATTACCAAAGAAATAACTAGAACAATCAACCTATGTCTTATATAGGATGTGTCCTTGAAAGTAGACACTATCAAACAATCATCATTGCCATATAAAGGTGGTCACAAAATTGAAATCAGACTCAATGTCTTATATGGTACATGTCTTTATGAAACCAGGATTTGTCATTGACTTATATAGATAGTCACACAATCGAAATTAGACTCAATGTCTTATATGGTATGTGTCCCTCTTGAAACTAGGCTTTATCAAATAGTCATCTTATCAATCTAGAAAATTAAAACAACAAACTGATCAAATTTTGGCAAATATTCTTACTGGCTCTTGACTTTGTGGCTTGTTTTGTCTTATCTTTTCTTTTGGCTTTGTCTTTGAATCCTGTTACTAGCTTTCCCAAGGATGTCCCATGAAGGATTTAGAGAAGCAAAAATGTCTCAAGAATTCATTTTTTCTTTGACTGTTGTTTGTCAACTATCTTTTGGCTTTGTTCTTGAGTTAGGTTACTAGCTTCCTCGAGGATTTCCCATTACAAATTTAGAGGATCAATGATGTCTCATGATTCATCTTTTATTTCATTTTTGTTTGTGGTTTGTCTTGATAAAAAGACTAGGGCAGATTTTCCCTTAGTATGAGTTGAGACAATCCTTTTTTATGACAGTCTGTTTTTAGTAGGTGGATGACCTTGTACACCTTGGTCTATCTCATATCATGGTGTTTGTTATCCAATTGTATCATTTAATACCCAATTATGATTAATGAAAATCCTATTATATTTTGGAAAAAAATTGAAGATTTATAGTACTAACATCCAGGTCTTCTATGCTATTATTAATTTTTCCCACTCTAACATTTATTCTTTTCTGCATCTTCACCACCCTTATCTATGTTCCTCTATCCTTTTTGTCCAAGTTCATCTTCTAGTTCTATCATCCATTTCAAGAGCACATTCCTGTTCTTTGAACCCGCTTGTCCTCCTGAGGGGGCATACCACTACTTCCTCGTCATCCTTCGTCATCCTAATTTCACAGGGACATCTTTTTCTTTGACACAATGAGATAAATTGCATTATATCAAAGAGGGGCAAAATGTAGACACTAAAAATTTTCTTAGGCCCGTGACTCTAATTTCATCATAATTCTTATCTTCATTTTCATAATTAAATAATATTAATTATTTAATTAGTTTCTAAAGTCATTTGTCATCTATTAATTAAATAACTTTAATTATTTCATCAATTCACTCTTACCTTTATTCTTCCTTGATTAATTAAATAAATATTATTTAGTTAGTTATGGCACTAATTAAATTTATCTTCTTTTTAAAATTGAATAAACTATTTCTATGACACTTTAAATAATCATTTAAAATTATTTAATTATTTAATTATTCTTTAACCTTTTCTCTAGTTAATTAAATAATTTTTTATTTACTTAATTTAATCCTCTAATTCTGAATGTTGCATTAAATTATCATTTAATTCATAAAAAAGGCTTATTCTTGGCATATTCCTCTATAATTAGATAATCTCTTTGTTATCTAATTAGTCATTTACCACTTAAGCCGAGATTTAATTAGATTAGTCAGTCATCTCCTGATTTAATATTTGATTGTTTCTAATGAACAAACTTTCTGGATCAATCAATTAGTTATCTAGATTTATTCCTATCTTATGCATCCAAACTTATATTAATTAAATAACTTTAATTATTTAATTAATTCATTTGTGCATTCTAACATACCATTTCCTCTATGATAATCTTTATCCTTTACATGTAATCATTATTCTTTTGAGTTTCAAACAATCTCAACTAAAGATTAAATTATTATTTAATCTTATTCCCCACCTTTTATTCTTTATCACTCACGTTATTACTGACACTAATATCAATGCATGCTGCGTAATACCCCTCATTCTGGTTAGACTTATTAATTTCTACATTTTAATTTTATGCATTGATACTATGATGATACTATTATGGTTTGATTTGGTTGGTTTGAAGTTTGATGATGTTGTTATTCCTTTAGTGGACTTGATCATTTGATATGACATTATTAGTATGACTTATGATACTCTGTGTGTTGATTGGATTATTGTTTATTCAAATAGTTGTCATTAATGTTTTATAGGTCGATGTGATGATTCTATGGTGATCATGTTATTTGAATTCAGTATTATTTTATAATGCAATTGTTTAATAATTAGTTATGATGCGTAGTTCTTTATCATGTTATCTTATGATCAATTTGGTTAGAAATGTTAGCTCATTGATATTATAATTGTTAGAATAGATTAGGTGAGAGGACAGTGTAGCATCACTCGTTCACGAGTGCCCTGCTACACTGCAATTCCTTCTCACGATAGGATGTTTGATTATATATATATACATGTGCTACTTGACGTTTATTTGGATGCAGGATTGCAGGAATAAGTCTCGATTCCACCTGCTTCAACAGGGACAGAGCAATAAATTAACCCAATGGGTAAAATGTTGAAAAAGGGAGTAGGTTTGAAGTGTCCCCGCCCCAAGTCGTCGGTCGTTGTATGACTGAAGGCTTTTGTCTTTGTCTTTATGTGGTTTGGCCGTTGAGTATTTTTAATTCTTGGTTAGTGTTTAATTAATTAATCATATTTCATAAAATAATCAATTGTATGTTGCATGTTATTTGAGAATGTAGTTAGAAAATATGTTAAATTTAAATAGATTGTAAATTAAAAGTGATTTAATTAATTAAAAGTGCAAATAATTATAATTAAATTAATATTGTTGAGAATAATTAGATATTATCTTTTTATTAATATTAAATTAGAAAATCATGTGAAGATAATATCTGAATTAAATAAATTATTTTAATTAAAATTTTAGATAAGTGTGAGCTTTTAAAAGCTGGAAAAGGACCAATTAGAAAAGAGGCTTTTTGAAAAAGAAAGCGGAAGAGCTTTATTGAATCTTTATCTTTGATTTATTATTTTTTATGAAGAGATTATTCACACACAAGTTTTGGCTCTGTTGTGCTGGATCTGGAAAAAAGAAAGATAGTTTTGGATTTTGGTGTTTTTTTTGGTAAAATTATTGTGGTTCTGAAGAAAAGTTGGATTGAAGAAGAGAGCGGCGGGAGGAGATCGAGAGGAGGCTACAGAGAGATTCTTCTTCAGACGAAGGACTTCAGGTTTTCTCCTTTTAAATTATTAATACTTTGTAGATCTGTAAATAAATCTGATTTCTATGCTTTCGAAAATTGTTTGAATGAAGTTTTATGATTTGAAAACTCGTTTGTATTAAAAACCCTCGAAATCTTCTGTAGGAAACTTTAGTAGGACCTATCCAAATTTTATTCAATGAAACTTAGTTGGAAAATAACCATTTGAAAAGAAAATCATTTTGACAATGAGATGCACTTAAATACCAAACCTTTATTTAAAATTATTGGAAAATCTGTTATTTTTAGTAGATTTAATGGAAAACCTTCTGTTATATTATCTATTGAAAAATCTAATTGTCCAGATTATTTGTTTTAAATCTTTGATATATATATATATTTAAACAAAACAAAATATACTTATACTTTATTATTTTGTCCGAACCTTTGAATGAATATACATTTGTATTAGACAGTTGGTATCGAGAATATTGAATAAATTTTATTTAATTAAATTTCGTTTTAATTGCATGTTCTTTATAATTGTTTAGTATTTATTCGAATTAAAATTTAATAAAATAAAATAGAAATAAAAGAGAGAGAAATTTTATTTAAAATAAAATTTTAAAACAAAAGATAAAATTAAAAAAAAAAATTATAAATAAAAATTTAAATTTTGGGGGTGGGAGGTCGGCCGACGCCGTACCCTCCCACGGCCCCGGCTGTGGCAGTACGCAACCACTACGGCTGCGCACAACAGCCGAAGCTGCTGGGCGCAGTCCGTAGGGACTGTGACCTCCCCACAGGGGGAGGTACGTAGTACCTCCACCTGTGTGGAGGTCCGTGCCTTTACCTTTTTGTTTTCTTGTTTTTATTTATTATTTTCATTTTTATATATATATAAATATATATATATATATGTATATATTTATATAAATTTATAAATTTAAAATATATTTTATGTATATATATTAATGTATATATAGATTGATATATATATATTTTGGGTATATATATTGATATATATATAGGTAAATTCTATTTTAGAATTTGTGAATATGATTTTATTATATAGAAAATTTTATATATTGTGATAAAAGTTTTAATGTGATAATTTTTATAAGTTATTATATTATAGTTTAATTGAGGAAATTGAATATAAGTTTGTGATTATAATTTAATCGATTAGTTAAAATTAAAAGATGCAATGTCATAGTGAAATTGTGCGAATTGGAAATTAACGATGTGTTTTGTTTTGAATCGAATATTCTCGAATTGTTGATTTATTGGTTTGATGAAATTATTTAGTATTGGAAATATTGTTATATGGAGTTGTTTTTAAGTAATTGTTTTCTTGAGGTTATTCGTTAGGTCTATTGTGGTATTCTCTTCATTGTTTTATTGTGTCGTATGGAAGACCCTAGGTTTACCTTACCTATCGTAAGAGTTTAAGTTATTGCTAAGGGTTTCCAGAAATGGAATGTTTTTCTTTCATGTTTCTTTTATTCTCCATGTCGGGCAAATGGGGTTAAAGGTCTATGTAAGTCTTCCAGAGAAGTTCTCTAGAGTGGGATGTTTGGTGTAGAGGTTCAAATTGTGAATCACCTTGATGTATTGTACTATTATGTTGTACCCGGTTTCCACGAATGGGGATTTGTGCCTCCTGAGAAATAGGAGAGGGTAATGTGATTTGTACCTCCTGTGGAAGGAGTGTGTTTTCTGATTTAGTTTCCTCCAATGTTCGGAGTGAGTTTCCTTGCTTTGATTCCTCCTTGGATTGGAATTGATTATGTTGTCTAATTCTGTGTGGTAATGTAGCATGTGTTGTCGATAGGGGAGTGGCTCTTTGTGGGGGAGTCCGGCACACAAAGGGGCACGAGTAACTACCTAGAGTTTAATTAAGTGATAATCTAAATGAATTAATGGGAAGCTTTCACACTAATAAAGATAAAGGATGTCTCTCTCGTGAAGCAAGTGAATGATAAGGCTCGAGATGAGATGGGGTGCATAGTTTTGCGTGAGGGTCCAGCGGCCGGTAGAGGCAAGCCAGGGTAACCCAGGATGGGGGTCCGGTAGCCTAGGAAGGTTGAGCCAGGGTAACTCATGGCAATTTATGCATGACACTCTTCCTATGTCGACAGTTAATCAGTTATTGTGCGATGTTCATGATCTTGTTCTCTGGAAGCATTGTAACCTCGTGTTAAGTGATGTTGTGTTTATAGTGGTTAAGTGACTTATTGATTTATCTTTGGTTATTGTTGTAAGTAGTCTTTGATATTGTGTCTTGAGTTTCATTGATGTTGTGATTATGACTTGTTGTTATGTTCTGAAGTGGTTTGTTGTTGTGCTTCGGATTTGTCGTTGTTGAGTTCCTAAGTGGTCTTTGATGTTAAGTTGTCTATTGGGAGTTAGTCTTTGTTATTGTTAGGCGTGCTTGGTCGGGGACCCTTCCTTGTCTACTCTCAGCACGGGGGTGGTTGGGTGGAACGTGCTTCGCACCCCATTGGGTTCCCTCTTCTGTTGCAGATGTATCTTTTACTTGCAGGTTTTGGCGGATGTTGATGATCCAGTGTCCTTATGTACCAGATAGATGTATATACTTTATATGTAATGTATTCATTGATGTATTGTCTCCCACGTGTATTGGGATGACCTTGTTGTAAATTGTATATGTGATTATTGAGGTTGTAATTTCAGTCAATTGTATTCTTTTATCATTGGGATGTAATAATTATTCAGGCCATGTATTTATTCAGGATCATTTGTATAGTTGGTTATGTTGAGTTGTATCTATCGAAATATGTAACACTTTATATCCTTATAATTCCATGAATTGTCATATGTGCATATGTTATTAATATGGATATAGTTGATAGATATTTCAAATGATGGAATGGGAATGAATAGATTTATGTAGTAGATTAATTATTGTTATCTTATTATCGTTGTTATGGGTTAGTGTAGTCATGTCACTTCGTGTACCCCATTGGAAACTAGTTGTGCCTCATAATATATTGTTATGTTATAATGCTTAAGTATGTTATTATATTCTTTTTAAAAAAAAAAAAAATTGTTCCGTTGTTATTAGTTTCCCTCTCTTTGGGGGTTCAGACGACGGACATGTCACATCTTTCAATCTTAATCATCGGTCCATCTTTCAATCTAAGCTTGTCATTCGAGAATCATATTGTCTATAAATTGACCTTACCTTCATCATTATTACTCCTCCAGAAATATTATGATGTTTGGAAGTAATAAACTTTATAATCTTTGATGTTTTGCTAATAACACTATCATGAGGCTATACTTGCACACTTAAGAGAAATCCAAGGGCAATTATCGGGTATATACAGGATCATAATTGGCCAAAAAGTTGTGATATTATGGATATGTGTAAGGTATGTGGCCGATGACTTTTTTTTACCCAAAATTGATAAAATGAAAAGGGTTTTTAAAGGAGATTCTCAGCTTTCTACCAATATAAATTATGCTTTACTTTGAATTTAATAAATAATTATTATTCATTTTCTATTTGAATTAC
>VDFB02182664.1:0-10108 GCA_007258455.2 Sequoia sempervirens | reverse complement strand
CATAACAATTAAAATTAGGCATTTGTTTGCAAGTTTTTTAATTAGAACCCTAAAAATATTTAGGATTCTGATATAAATGAGTAACGGGGTCAGCAAAGTGTGCCTTGCTTTGTTGATTTGGAATATAAGATTGATTTAACTAGCATATCTATCCTATTACATAGGCTATATAGAAAACGTCGAGAGATATCGATTGTAGGAATCCAAAATTACTGTAATATTTATATTTTTTTTTTTGTTTTAATATTTTCTTTAGTTGCATCATATACAATATAAGAGTGTCATCATCATTTACTGTAATTGTCATTGGATTATATTATCATATACAATAAGAGTGTCATCATCATTTACTGTAATTGTCATTGGATTATATTATCATATACAATAAGAGTCATAATCATTCACTATATTATGCCAAAAGGTTTACATAAAAGTTTCCAAATTGTGTGAATTCATGGCTTAATCTATAGCTTCGAAGAAATATCTACATCATTCATCTTGAATTTTGCAATATGATAATCTTGAAGTATTATAGTAGATATAAATCATATTCTTGAGTATAATACAATTTTCAAACATTTAATACAATTGTAGGCTTGTCAAACATTTTCTGCTTTTCTGTTAGATATTTGCTTTCCTGTACGTCCGTTATATATAGGCCATTTAAAGAGATGACACGGAACATTACCACGAATGTTAACCCTGATCTTTCTTTTCCTGCCCCTTTTTGCTTATATTAGACACATGTTTGTGAAGCATATCAAAAACTGTAAATTAGTTGATGCATCACTATAACATAGAAAGGAATTATCATGATTACCACATTTATTATAAACAAATCTTTAATGGAGAAAATTATATCATTTACTACTAAGCCTCAATCTTTATAAACATGACCAGAAAACCTCTCTACACCTAGCAACCTATGTTATGCAATTTCCCAGAAATTCCATTGTGTAACAGAACATATGCCTATTTGCAAGAACTCTGTTTATTCATCCGACTTTTTTCCCTCAATGCTATTTTACATATGCATGCATGCCATGCACATATAAATGGATAACGTCAATATGAAAAGCTTAAAAAATTCTTAATAATATTCTGTCATATGACTTATTTATTTTGATTACCAAATCATCTAATATTAACTATGTTCCATTGTGTTTCAGAGATGGCAGTTCAGGGGGCATTTTTGGGGACGACAGGAGGTATAGATAGATAGATATAGGAATTTTTAAGTGTACACATACAGACTTATAGGGATACTCAATTTTTTACAAATTTAACTATGCATGACATCAAAATTAAGATAGCAACAGGAGTATAGCAGCCATATATATATCATGAGCAGTACATCAGCCATAAATATATCATGAGGCAGTATAGCAGCCATAAATATATCATGAGAGCAGTATAGCAGCAATAGATGCATATTTGATTAAGACAGTGATTGCTAGAAAGTGTGAACCTTTTCAAGTTCAAGCTGCTGAGAATTACAAAAAAAAACAGAAAGTAAAAACCTCACAGGCACAAAAGATTACAAATGTCTATGTTTACGTTTCAGATTTTTGTGAAAAATTGGGAATAAAATAGCTCTGCCAACATAAATCAGAATTTCTTAGCTCTGCCAACATCTGCGCCAAAATGCAAGATTGGAAAAGGCGTAAAGAACATTAAAATGCATGAAAAACGTGGGAGTGTAGACAAGGCACAAGAATCATTGAAAAAAATGCATAAGGCAGCCACAAGCTCATGGGACGCCATGATGACAGAATCCAGGTTACTCGCTCGCCAAACATATCATGCAAACCCATGTATTGGGCTTGTCATCAAGACAGCATTAACGTATTTTAATCTTTTTTTTTATTTGGTTGGTTTTGAACAGCTGAATCACATTCCAATTGAACAAAGTTAAACCCACTGCAAGTATAAATGCAAGTATGATTACCATACAAAGACAAGAAAACAAAGTTCAAACCCACTGCAGCTATAATGAAGTCATTAAATATAAATATTCTTCAAAATCCTGAAGAAATTTACAATCTGCTACATAGCTGGAAAAATAAATTTAATTAGTGTAGTCAAAACCTCCCCAATCGAATTTCTTTAAACATAAATGAAGGTAAAGTTCAAAGAAAATACCATGAGCATGGTCATTACAAAGGATTTAACAGCAAAGTAAAACAAATGAGCCAAAGAAAAACAGCTCAAGCCTCTAAATAAGCAGGCATTAATAAAAAATGCTAAAATTCCATAGTAAGATACTTAATTGTTGGAAGCGTATGTCAGCTAAACTTAGAGAAAGTAAAGACAGTGGCGGTAATATAGAAACAAAGCACAGATTTGTAGTTAAGACTAGGTGTACGTAAATAGAAGACAAACACTACCTAGTTTTCTTTCAAACTTCACTTTTCCCTACTCAATCAAAATGAATTCCATGCTGTTGCAGAATACTTCAAAGACATGAATACAGGAGATTAAAGCATAAAATTCTTAGATTTATATGCAAAGAATTAAGTCGCAAGAAGACACGAACTGCATGACAGAGAAGTCTCTTAGGAATAGCATTTGAATTCATAGATGTCTGCAGAGATAGTCTGCCATAGATATGTTGAAAAGGCTTTCAAATCCTCACTTAATGAAACTGGCAGCTGTTTCATAGTGTTTACCTCACAGATAAAGACTACGAATGAGGCTGAATTGTTCCACAGTCTTCTTTCCTGCTCCCTTCTTAAATAGTTACTCTCGTGTTCTTCTTCAACAACACCTATACAAAATAGTAAACAATATTTGATTTGCCAGCCCCCTGTATCTTCTAATAGAGGTATATATAATGATGCTGGAAGATTCGGTTGTAGATTTGGATTAGAATAACTGTATATAATAATAGTTTGTCTGTTTGGTGGCTATCTTTCAGTTCTTTCCACTTATTCTCTACGAAATTCAAGCCACGGATAATCTATATAAAAAATGTAATTGAATGAACTAAAATGCAGAGGACAAAGAGGAGAACCAACTTAATAGTCGAATGTGACGGGAAGAACAGTTAATAGAATAACAGAAAAAGAAAATTCCAAAAAGTCAGAAACCATTTTACTATTCTAGAGAGGCGACTACTCTATATATTTTTTTAATGAAAGCTTGGCTGTTAGTCATCCACAATGAACTAATTTCACAATCAATTAACCCCCTTTACACCATGTCGAATCTACAATACAATTAGATTAAATTACGTGGTGAACTTTGAATCCTCATCTGGCTTGAATTGTGTGGAGTATACATATTCCCTTTATTCATGGATAAACGTGTTACAGCAGGTCCTCGAGATTTAGGGGAGCCAGTAACAAATATTAAATAATTTAATTGAAGTAATAAATATGAAACACGGTAAAATTTACTAACCACGACGCCACTCCCACTTGACTTATCTCAAATAAATAATAGTGTATACTGCAAGAGGTTTAATATTTAATATTTACACGTCACTTATGGCAAATAAAATGCATTTAAAAACTGTTATAATGTTACTGGTGATAAGCATTTGATGGCAAATAAAATGCATTTAAATATATTATAACTGCCACTTAATGTTGAAGATTGACATAAAAAAATAAAGGGTGTTGATTTCAACAACTCTCCTTGATTTAAGGTAGAGTTTTTCTGAACACACCAAATGCCATTGTATAAAGTCTCTCGACGTAAAAATAAAATAAAAATAAATTAGATGTAAATAATTATTGTAATTGATTAATGCTTTTGTTGATGATTTCACATGATTTCTTATTTTTCTTTGCGAATTCTCACATATTTTAATATTTTTACTATTGAGTTTTATTTACTATAAATAATTAGATCAATTGAAAAGTTTTTTTTTTTTTTTTTAAAGCTTTTACCTAGAACTATGAACCACAAGGTCACAATCATTGATTTCAAAAAGTAACATTTCAAATTTGTAGTATGTCCATATTAGAATAGTGCCAGCTAGCGAACAATTAAAAAAGAATTGACCATTAAAATTTACAGCTTGAACACGTCAGACTCCTTTGACTGGCGTGCCAGGTCAGCAGCAGAATTATCCCAACAAGAATAGCCAAAGCCAATTTCAGCTTTTGGGCCCCACCAAAACCAAAAACTAATAGCCGTTGAGTTAAATTTTGTGATAACCATAGTAAGTTTGATACCATTTCACAAATTTTTTAAGCCCCGTTTGCAAATCCGTGCTAGGACTATACCCCAATTCAGCCCTCGCCAGCGTAATATTCGCATGTGTAAATGCCACGTCACCATTTCCAGGCATGTGCACAAATTTTTTCTTTGCCTTCACCTTTCAACAGCCCCTCCAGTAAACTAACCATGGAAGTAACCGACACGGGTCGGGTATTCCCCAAGTTAAACACCCTCAGCTGAGCCGGCCCGGTCTTTTACCGCCGCTGCCGGTGCTGTTCCCGGCTGTATCCAGCGCCGCAACATGGCAAAGGCTATCCAGCTCCCAAAATAGCATGGGGGCATCGGATGCCATGCCTCTGCATACCCTGACAGCCGTGCTTAACTAACCGTGCGCTGCAGGGATTTCTCAGATTTTTTTTTGTTTTACGTGCCCTAACTACTCCTTTTTAATGGTTTTATATTTATTTTTAAGTTTGTATAATTTTTATTTTTATTTTAGATTTGGTTTTTTTCTTGTAAGTATAATATAATGTAAGAAACATATATAATAGTTTTTTATATAAATATGATTATATTAATATATATTGTAAAATTATATATTTAAAATATATTTATAAATTTAGATTATTTTTTCTTTCTCTAATATATTTATATATCAGATTTATTACAATATATTATATATAATATTATGATATTATAATATAATATATTAAAATATATACTTAAAGAAAAAATATGTTATATTTAAAATAAAAATTATATGTTAGATTTGTAATAAATATATTTAAACATCTAAAATAAAAATTATATATTAATATAATTATATTTATATAAAATATATTATATAATTATATAATTTATAATATTATTATACTTAAAGAAAAATATATATTACACTTAAAATAAAAATTATATGGGGGTTGGGGCCCTAGTTCGGTTGGCTAAATCTTTTCTGTTGCGAGGAGGGTTGGTCACGAGGTCTAGTCTCCCCACCCAGAGTGATGCCAGTGAAAATAAAAAATAATATGTTGGGTTGTAAAAAATTATATTTAAACATCTAAAATAAATATTATATATTAATATAATTATATTTATATAAAAAAATATTATATATATTTATAACATTATATTTTTAATATATAATATTACAAATTCCATAATATATTTATTAGAATAAACATAATATTCTAATAATATATAATATATAAAAATTATATTAAAATATATAATATAATATATTATATAATTATATAATTTATAATATTATTATATCAATTTATAATTTTTATTTTAGATGTTTAAATATAATTTTTTATTTTATTTTAACAATCTAACATATATATTTTTCTTTTAGATTCAATTACATGGTTAGGATTAAGATAAATTTTTAATGAAGTTAGGGTTAGATTTTAATCATAATATTAACTCTAAATGAACCCTAGATCTATCATAACCCTAGCTATAACCTTAACCTTAAATGAACCCTAGATCTAACATAACCCTAGTTATAACCTAACTGTAACCCTAACACTAATCCTCATCCTTATATTAGCAGTAATCCTAATACTAACATTAAATCCAACCCTAATTCTAATTCTATGTCTAACCCTAACCATAATGCTAATCTTGGTTCTAACTCCAACCCTAACACTAACCCTAATTGTAATGATAACCCCAATTGTAATCCTAATTCTATTTCTAACCCTAACTTTAATCCTAATCCTAACCCTAACCCCAGCCCTAATTGTAACCCTAAACAATTTAAAGTCTTACACATTGCACCGTGAATAAAAAAATCAAGGGTAGGAGAGCATAGGAGTTAAAAGGGCCAGTAAATAATATTGAATCACGAAATAAATTAGATCGAAAAAATAGACTAATAATATATAGAGAAATGAAAAAAGAAAGTGTAGGTTTAAACTGAATTGAAAAAAAATGGTGCACAACCCTTTATAATTTAATGATATATTTTAATTAAACTAATATGTTTCTATTTATAACCTGATATACTAATCATTATATTAGTGATTAAAACTTGTTGTAAAAAAACACATAGTTAAATCAGAAGCACTTTTACATTTGAGTTCAATGTTAAAAATAAAACATTATGAACTTTTAACACTTTGATTAATTAGATCAATGAAATAAAATTTATAAATTTATTAAACATATTTTTGAATAGATATATTTTAGTATATTTAATGATCCATATAAACACAAAACATATAATTAGGTCAAAATAGTTACAAACTTATTATTCAAAAATAATTAATGTTAATTTTTCCTATTTTAAAACATGGTGATTACATATATTTTTAGTAGATTAACAGGTATTCTCTTTAAAAAATAAATAAAATTCAATTAATATTATAATTAGGTTATTTTGTCACTCTTAAGTTATTTTACTTTTTACTTTAGAACTATTTAATGATTATTTGATTTTATTTATATCATAGGGCCTCCACAAATATATCTCTGGGCCTACATTAGATATATTTTTTAAATATAGATATGCTAGTATATAAATATATTAGAGAAAAAAAAAACTTACATTTATAAATATATTATATATCACATTTATTACAATATATATAATATATTTTAAATATATAATTTTACAATATATATTAATATAATTATATTTGTATAAAAAAAATATTATATATGTTTATTACATTATATTATACTTAAAAAAACCAAATCTAAAATAAAAATAAAAATTATACAAATTTAAAAATAAATATAAAATCATTTAAAAGGAATAGCTGGGCACGTAAAACAAAAAAACTTTGAGAAACACCTGCAACACATGGTTAGTTACGCACGACTGTCAGGGTATGCATGCAGAGGCATGGCATCCGATGCCCCCATGCTGTTTTGGGGGTTGGATAGCCTTTGCCCCGCAACACAACCTCTGACAGCACTGTCTATAGGGGTGACAATTTGCACCCACATGGATGCATAGCATGGATGCCTCCCACAGTGCGTTGATTTTCTCGCCATAAAACTCTCGTGCAAACTCTGACATTTTCTGCATTACATGATACTTTTAGTACATTAGTACAATGTATACGGACAAATGACGAAGTAAACGATGGAAGAGTAAAAAATGAAAGAAACTTAAAAAGTAAGAGTGATAAGTAATTAAATTTTTATTAAAAGAATAATATTATAAAAATACTTAAAATGTTAGTTATTAAATTTTAATAAAATTTAATAATTCTTTATACTAAAATAAATTATACTAAATAATTATAATTTCAAATTATATTAATATTTTGAATAAAATTTTATTCAATATTTTAAATTAATTTATTTTTATACTAACATTTATTAAATAAATGTACACACAACATTTAAAATAAGATAAAAAATAAAAATATTTAAATTTAATATAAAATAAAATATTAAAATCTTCTAAAAACCGTTTCTATTAATTTAATTTAAATATTGAGATTTTGATGTATTTAATATAATTTGATATTATAAGTTTTGATAAAAAAATAGTCAATTTTTAAATTTTAATTTGAAAGATAATAGATCAAGAAAGAATGTATTTAAGTTCATGTCATAACTAATTAACTCATTGCAATAGTACTGATAATGTAAACACTTGAATAAATATAATAATTTAATATTGATATCTATTTAAATAACTATATTATGTTAGTCTTTTGATATTTTAAATATTTTAATTTTGATTTCTTTAATAGTTTTTATTTGAAATATTTTACTAATATTTAATGAAAATTAAATATTTTTATCTTAAAATGTATACTTTAAGTTTAAATAATTTATCTAAATATAAATATATTGTTAGTTATTTCTAATATTAATTTATATAAAGATATAAATATTAGATATCTTTGTATAAATATTTGATATCTTTATATAAATTAATATAAATATTAATTTTATTCAAAGAATTTATATTAAAAAAAGTTAAAACTTATTTTTATCAAAATTTCTAATATTATTAGTTATTGCCAGGGAACTATAGGCACCACTAGAATTTAACTAGTTATTAATAACTCTCATTTTAACCAATGAGAACTTGAGTAATTTTTCTATTTGAATCTAATTGGTACACAATTTTCACCCGATATAGAGCATGGTTGAACTTCATGCCGTTTATTTTTATTTACTTATTTTATTCTATTTTCTCTTTTTAACTACCATCTAATCCTGAACATTACATATAATATACTCGTTAGATAAAATAGATATATATTTATAAAAATTCTTCACAAGTTAATTTATAGGATTAACCATAAAGTCAATATATTTACTACAACATTCTTTTTAATAATACATTATGTGAATTTTTTTTAATACTAAATATAAATATTTATTTATTTATACTCATATTTATTTATTATATTTTCCATTCTATTAAATTCAAATATATAAAATAATCTAATAAAAAATTCAAATAAATAATATATTTTTAATATATTATACTATTAATTTAACAACATATTATAATATTATAATAGATACACTATATAATACATATGTAACATATATAATATCTAATATATAATTTTAACATCATTATAATATTATAATATATATATATATATATATACAATATATATGTAACATTTATACCATCTAAAATATAATTTAATATATTAAATAATAATATTATAATTTTATATTTTATTTAATTTTGATTTTATTTTGTAACATAATATTTTGATTTTGTAGCATAATATGGATGGTCCATTTGGGCATGGTGGGTCCCTTCGGGCGGGTGGGAGGCAATAAGTTTTTAAACTAATATATTTAAAACTATCTTATTTACCATATAAATTAAATAATTTATATAACATTATTTATAAAGATAAGATATACAAAGAATATGTTAAATTATTACCTCAAAAAAAAAGTTTCTAAAACTTAGAGAATTGAGTGTGGAAGAACTTTCCTAAATTTACAAGTTTCTATTTTAATATACTTAAAATTGAAAAATCTAAATTAATGTATTTATAGTTATATAATAAAGCTTACGTCTAATTATAACACTGACCCTAATTATAACCTTGACATGAAACCTAACCCTAATTCTAATTCTATCTCTAATCGTAAAGTAAACTTTAATCTGAATTATAACCCTAACCCTAATTCTATATCTAATTATAACCCTAACCTTAATCCTAATAATAACCCTAATTCTAATTCTATCTCTAATCGTAAAGTAAACTTTAATCTGAACTATAACCCTAACCGTAATTCTATATCTAATTATAACCCTAACCTTAATCCTAATAATAACCTTAATTCTAATTCTATCTCTAATCGTAAAGTAAACCTTAATTTGTAAATCTTGGACTCACCTTCTTATGACTTGTAAACATGGGTTATGCCCCGAGCTCTTTAGTTATTCTATGAGAATTTTTTTAATTCGTTTCAATCTGTTAAATCATGCTATCTATTTTTTTTATGATTTTTTTTTGGTAAATCTTTCATAAGATTATAGGCCCCTTGAAGACTATGTGGGGTAAGCATGGTTCAAATTGGGTTATTGTTGAATCTATGCAAATATTTTAGGAGAGTTTTTAATTTGTTTCAATTTATAAATCATGTGAGTGTTTTGTTACTTTAATTTTAATTTTTGAATTTTCTTTGCAAATATTTGATAAGGTTATGCCAACCTTTAGTGTTGTTTGAATCATTATCCATAATCAAGAAACCATTATCCTTGATATTATGCATAAAATTATCATCACACAACCCATATAAATTATAGTTATAATTAAAAGGTTTTTTTATCATTTTGTACAAGAGGTTGACCTTTTTGTAAGAGAAATTGCCCAATTCTACCCTTTGGATGAAAACCAATGGGGTGATTTCAATCAAAGGTAAAAAATTCATTTTTGTCTCCAATTATAAAAATTGACATGGACTTATAAGTTTTCCCCCTAATTTTAAATAATAT
>VDFB02182663.1:0-29261 GCA_007258455.2 Sequoia sempervirens | reverse complement strand
GACTTCCCTTTTTGGTGGCTCTTCAGAAAAGTCTTTATCTATGCAAAGGAATCAAGATGAAACTACAAATAATTTGGCTACTGACTTTCATCCTCATGAAAGTAGTGAGCTGGTTTGGCATGGTAAGGTGGCGCAAGTGGAAGAAGGTTGGATCACAGTTAAAGGAAAAAAAGATAAATCATCTAAGCTTTCTTTCAACATGATTCTCCGCTCCCACAAGAAAAGTGTAAAATGTAAATCTTGAATGGTTTTGTTTTGGAGCTGGTCTTTTTCGCTGGCTGCTTGTTGTCTTTTCTGCAGCCTTGCTCTTTTTGTTAAAGGGTTCTGGGTCCCTTCAAAATCTATTTTTTCCTTTATCGAAAACAGTCGAAACAAATGAGATTACAAATTCCACTTGAGACCACTAGAATTGATTTGCATGATGGGTTTCATGTTATTTCTTTTCCATAGGTGATCTTGAAAGGTGGAAATTTAGATATTACAAATTCCACTTGAGACCACTAGAATTGATTTGCATGATGGGTTTCATGTTATTTCTTTTCCATAGGTGATCTTGAAAGGTGGAAATTTAGATAATGCACATTTGATTTTGGAATATAGTACTTGGACATGAAACCCATATACAGAGGTGAAGGAATTCCTTACAGTCTTATAATACCCGCACACTATGTGTTGTCTTTTTGGAACTTTATTATCCTAGTTTACAATAGAAATCAAATAAGAAAATTACTTACTATAAATGATTTATATTTATAAAATAAATTAATGATTATAAATAACTTATTTTTCTACATTATAAGACTATAAATGACCTATATTTGCAAACTAGTTACTTTGGTGGATGCTTGTAGAAATTTGGGATGCACATATTCCAAGTAATTTGTAATGAAGTGATTTGATCATACATTTTAATGGTAAAATATGGTTGAGGTTAAGTAAAGATATACATTATAATTTAAATGTTAGGTTAGTTTAATGAAAATTTATTTATTAATATTTTGGTTAGATTATTATTATATATTTTAAAAGAAAAAGAAGAAAATTTGGATTATTTCACTAATAATTTTTGGGAGTGACATCTTATTTTGTGGATTATTTATCTTCAAAATTTAATTAATTATCTATTATTTATGTATTGTAACAAGAAATTTATATGAATGTATACAAATGAATATATGATTAATTGTTCCTCACTTATTATTACTTTGTTATGAAAGTTATTTGATTTAGTAGGGATACAAATTGAGGGTTTAAATGTCCCAACCTCCTCATGTAGGTGGAATCTTTTTGTAAAAACCTTCAAATTTTGATATATATTGTAACACCCCTCCATTTTGTTCTTTTGATCAAACAATGTTCGTTATGTATGTTTTGCTTTGTTAGCACGTTGGGTATAAACTTAATTACTTTTGTCCGCTAATTGTTAAGCGATGTAAACAGTATGTTTTGATGTGATGGCACTTTAATCAAATGTTATTATTATTTCATATTATGGATTAAATTAGCATGTATGTGAATTATTGATGTTTATGCTTTGATTATATCAGTGATGATTAGATGCGTTAGTTAGCGATATTGTATTGGTGAAGAGGACGGGATCACATCACTCGCATGAGAGCGCCCTGTGATTCCGCGATTTCCTCTTCACGGTGTGTTTATATATATATATATATATATATATATATATATATATATATATATATATATATATGCAGGTTTCGACACTCGTATTGTGTGCAGGATGCAGGTACATGACATTGACTCCACCTGGTTCCACAGGTCTGAGCGTGTCCCTTGTCCAACGGAAAACGATTGAGAGATAGTAGCTAGGTTTTCTGTGTCGTGACATCACCCTAGCCATAGTGTGTCATCGGATTGTTAGTTGGGATAAGTTATTTTCTTTGTTGCCTCTTCTCTCCTTGCGTATTTAAATTTGCAAGAAAAATGGTGTTTGTTTTATTTAATTTCATTGTCAAAATAAATAAAGGAGTGCTCATTAATTAATTAGTTAGTTTAATTCAACAAAAAAGAATCTAATCATAGATTAGATTTATTTATTCATAAATTAAATTAAAATGTTGTGTTAGCATTATTAAATTTTGAGATCAAATCAAAATAGAAATTGCCTTGCATTCCTTTTTGAAATAAAATTAAAAATGATTTTAAATGTAGATGGGTAAATTCAATTTTGTGGAAAAAGGAAAATGTAATTATCTTTTGGTTGCAAAATAGAACTTTGTTTTAAATAAATATTATGCAAATTCAATGGAAAATGGAAATTGTTTTATTAAATTGTAAAAATAAAATATCTAGTTTAACAATAAATTTTGGTGGGTGAGTTCAAAATTAGGGGTTTGACAAATTTGGAGAAGGGATTGCATAAGGTAATTGTTGTTTTATTTTGAATTTTTAATTTGCAATTTTGGAGAGCAAACTTGGATTGAAATTCTTGGAAGAAATTGGGAAGAAAAGATTGAAGATTTGGTGAAGCTGAATTGAAAAAGGAAAAGGAAAATCTCCATTGAAGGATTTGAAGCTTGGAGAAAACATAAGGTGCAATGTTTGAAATTTTATGCATTTCTTATTTTTAAAAATCTTATTTTTGAAAGTGTTCAAACTATTGGATTCAATTGTGAATTAGAGGAAGAAAACCCATCAAAATTATCCATTTAAACTTGAACAAAAGAATCCTCAAAATATTGTGGAAACAAAAAGATTCAAAATTCATCATCAAACTTTCAACAGAAAATTTGAAACAAACCTGGGGATTCAAATGGATTTTCTTATGAAATTGTGGTTGCTTTGGAAAAATCTTCTTTTTGATTTGCAAAGGAATGAGAAATCTTTAAATTGTTGTGTTAAATTATGTAATTTCAATGGCAATTTATTTTATTTCTTAGATTGAGCATTTGCCCAATCTAGGTATTGAAAAAAAGTATTTTTACAGTCATTTTATTATGACTGTGTGTATATATATATATATATATACATACCTGGTTATATGTATATATATATATATATATTTATGAGTTTCGTTGATTTAAAATTTTTGAAGAAATAAAAGAATTTCGTATTTTTCTTCATTCTGTTTTTTTTTGGCCCAGAAAATGTTTTTACCGGTTGAATTTTTTTACGAATCTGTGAATGGCGGATCGTTTTATTTTCGTTTTGTGTTCTCCATGCGTGGTGGAAGGAAAGGGTTTCAAGCCCTTGGCCACCCCCATGGATGGCGACGGCTGCCTATGGAGGCAGCGCTGTCGCTGCCTACATAGGCCGTCGCCCCCATTCATGGGGGCTGCGTCCCCTGTTAGGACAGGGCGCGGCCGAACCCTAATGGGCGTTGCTTTTTGTGATTTAAAATCCATTTTTTATATTTTTTATATTTATTAAATATAAAGCATATAATATATTTTATATCATATGTTTTATATTTAATATATATAATATGAAAATTTGAAATTAATGTTTTATTTTATCAATTAAAATATAATATATATATATATATTTTAATATATATGTTGTATATAATAATTTAAAATTATTTATATATAATATATATATTATAATATATTTATATTATATTTTAACGTATGCTTAAGTGATTATCATTTGTATTTAGATATTAATTATATATGTATTTTAAAATATATATGTAATTATATATATATATATATATATCAAGTATATATATATATTTGATTACATAGATATTTAATATATATATATTTATATTTAAATGTGAATTATTCTTTTTAAAAGAGAAAAAGGTATTTGTAAAGGGATAGATGAAAATTTGTTTATGGAAAATCATTGTATATCAAAAGAAAAATTGACTTAATTTATTGGGTGGATTGTGTCAACAAGAATTAAACGAATAGTCAAACTTTTATGTGATTGTGCAAAAACATAGTTTATTTAATTTGATTAAGTGCACTAATGCGATGAATGATTGGATTTACGAAATCCTAATGTAGATTACCTTATATTGTTTGCAAGCTTCCTTTCGTTGTGGGGAATTCATTCTTGTTGGGATTTGAGTCAGATTTTGTAAGTCTTCTAGATAAAACCGTCTTCTATGTTTTGGGGTTGTTGTCATGTCGACCAACCTTGTTTGTCTTGGGTAGTGCATAATAGTGTCCAGTGTTGTACCCGGTTATCATGAACGGGCTATGTTGACTTGATGTCGTGTTTAGGGATTCATTATCCCTAGGTTGCACTTGAGTACCCTTTGGTTGTGGCATAATTCCATGTGTTGTCTTAGAGAAGTGGCTTACATTGAGGGCCGACACACAAAGTGGTGCCAGGAGATCTCAATGTAAGTTAGTTAATTCAGTGAAAACTTAAACAAATTGATTAGTGGTAGGTGGTACCATCATTTAAAAAGATTAATTTTGCCTCGCTCATGGACGCAAGTGCTTGTATAGATTTGGGATGAGATGAGAAGGCCTGGAATGGAAAGATCGTTATCTTGTCCCTTCGAAAGATAACTGATTTCGCATTGGTTTGCATGTGGGGCCGAGAGTCGTTAGAGGTTACCAGGATATCCCAAGATGGGGGCCGGGACCTAGGAAGACTTGTCAGGATATCCCATGCGACATTGTGATGACACTTCTCCTAAGTCAACAATATGTTTGTATTCGTGATATGATCATTGACTTAAAATCTGGAAGCATTGTAACCTTTGTGTCATGTGATGTCATGTTCGTATATTTTTCAGTTGAGTCATGTTGCCTATGTTTAGAGGTTGTTGGTCTTGACCTGAAATCCTTGTTACTATCTCCTAGCACGGGGGGTGAGCCTTCGGGTATCACTTGGTTGGGTGGAACATGCACCTTACTCCGTTGTTTTTTTGGCTCTTGCTCGTGTGGACGAGGCTTTCATATTCGAGAGCTCATGGAATCCAGTTGCTACCTTGGTTCTTTTATGTTAGTCATTCTTGTATTATTTTTACCCCTCATTGTTATCGAGGTGGAAATTGTAATTAAGCTATCATGTTATTGATTTACCTCATTCTGGGAATGAGTGATGTAATTGTAATTGTAAAACTTCTATTATTGGTAACCATCAAGGATCTCATGGTCTTAAATGAAAATCTCATGTATGGAATGTATGTGCTTTAATTATTTAAGTGAATGTTGTTATGTTTCATTTCATGCATGTTTTAATTTGTGATTTAAATAATCTTTGTTTCGTAACTTTAGGGGATTGTTGGCTTTGTGTTGTAATCTTACATGTATTTGTAATTAAAAATAAATAAAAATTGTGCATTTGTTTAGTAGTTTGCAACTTCCCCTAGGGTTGTGTGGCGGGTCATTACACATGGTATCAGAGCCTAGGTTTAAACACAGGGTACTCTGGGATTATGATGAGCCCATTAAGCTTTTAGTTGTGTGGGTTTTAATTGTGTTGTGCTTAATACCTTATTGTGTCTATGTAGGATTATGCCTCCCAGATGTGGAAGAGGTGGGGGTCGTAGACGTGGCCGTTTAGGCGGTCGCGTTGGGGAACAACAAAACCCACCGCCACATGTTCCACTTGTTTTTGACCATGAGGAGCAACAGGCTTCTCAGAATATTTAGGGAGATGGCAATCAGAATCCGGATCCACTCAAGATCGAGGACACTCAGTTGCATCAGTTGTTAGAGGAGACCCTTGCCCACCTTGGGCCTAGGCAGGAGGTAGAGCCAGTGGTGGTTAGAGAGAGAGAGGTACCAATTCAGTCTGATTAAGAGGTAGCAGCCCAAATGAGGGACTTGCTTAGAGCACGACCACCCATTTTCGATGGATCAGGCAGTGGTTCAGAGGCATGGCTCATTGACTTGACTAGGTGTTTTGCTATGCACCCATATGGTAGCAACACTCGAGCTAGGTGTGCTATCATGCACTTGAGGGGATTTGCCTCCACTTGGTGGAGATTAGAGGAGCAGAAGCTCCATCTGGACATTGGTATAGTTTCTTGGGAGTTGTTCCTAGAGAGGTTTCGGGCTAGATTTCTTTCCGAGCATTGGAGGCAGCGTCGAGGGGATGAGTTTCACACCCTTCGACAGATGACCATGTCAGTAGAGTTGTATGAGCGTCGTTTCTACGAGCTCAAACAATATGCGGGCATAGGAGATGACGAGGGTATGTTGGTACATCATTTTCTTAGGGGCTTAAATACCCATATCAGTGGTGGAGTGCGGGTTTTCGAACCCAGGACCATGGAGGTGGCGGTCGACAAGGCCAGGCTCATTGAGGAGAACCTGGCGATGGCCTTAGGTGGTCATGTAGGAGTGCAGGTGGGCAGTGGTTCAGCAGCTGGGACTAGTGCTCGAGGAGGTCAGCCTCAGGGAGGTGCACCTTCTAGAGCTCAACAGGGTCCATCTCAGAGTGGTCAGCAACAGCAGCAGGGTTCCCAGGGGAAACGGAAGGGTTTCCAGCAGAGGTAGGGGGATAGGAGTTGGAGGCGCATGAGACGCTTCAACTATGAGTAGCCAACACAAAGTTCTCATTCATCTTTCAAGGGTAGTGCGCAGTAGTCTAGTGCACCACCTGCAAGTAGGGGCTTCGGTAGAGGCACTGGATGTTTTGCATGTGGCCAACAGGGTCACATAGCGAGGATGTGTCCCAATAAGGGTGCATCGGGTTATTCTCAGGGACCAGCAACGTCAGAGCCGACTGTAGGAGATGTAGGCCATGGGCATCGAGTATTCGCAGCGGTTGACAACCGCCAGGCAAAGCACCAGGGTATAGTCGTTGAGGCTTATGGTATGTTGAGGGGTAACCCAGTTTCTATTCTATTTGATTCTGGAGCATCTGATTCCTTTGTTTCTTCATCTGTCATGACGCGATGTAGACTGGATGCGGTAAAGCAGGTTGATAGGTGGCAGGTAGAGTTAGCTTCGGGTGAAAAAGTTGCATCCCTTTCCCTTGTGCCAGAGTGTAGGTTAGAGGTTGGACCTCTCCAGACTACCTTGGACCTTCGTGTTATTCCATTGGGTTCTTATGACGTCATAGGAATGGATTGGCTAGAGGCTCATAGTGCAGTCATTGATTGTCGACGTAAGTCGATTAGATGCATTGGGGCATCTGGTAGAGAGGTAGAGGTAGTGGGGGTCCAGAGGCCGATTTCCTTGAGGATCATCTCAGCTATGCAGTTGAGAAGGTGTGTGCGGAAAGGTTGCCAATTGTTCGCTGTTACAGTGGATGATTTGGATCTAGGAGGTGGAGAAGAGGTGGTCTCTCTTGATAGTCACCCCATCCTTCAGGAGTTTTCCGATGTCTTTCCAGACGAGATTCCAGGGATGCCTCCTCAGAGGGACATTGACTTTAAGATAGACTTGGTACCTGGATTAGAGCCCATTTCATGAGCTCCCTATCGTATGACTACCCAGGAGCTGAAAGAGCTTAGGTTGCAGCTTGAGGAATTGCTAGAGAAGGGTTTTATTCGCCCTAGTGTTTCTCCATGGGGAGCACCTGTCATCTTCGTGAAGGACGGTTCACTTCGGTTATGCATTGATTACCGACAGTTGAACAAAGTGACCATCAGAAATCGGTATCCTCTTCCTAGGATTGACGATCTATTCGATCAGATCAAGGGTGCTACCATCTTTTCGAAGATTGATCTCAAGTCAAGATATCATCAGCTTCGAATCTTCGAGTCATATATTCATAAGACCGCGTTTCGAACGCGGTATGGTCACTATGAGTTCACAGTTGTACCATTTGGTTTGATGAATGCACCCTTAGTGTTCATGAGTCTTATGAATGGGGTATTTCGTACATACCTAGACAGGTTTGTCCTTGTGTTCCTAGATGATATTTTGGTATACTCTAGAACAATGGAGGAACATGAGGAGCATTTACGACAGGTATTACAGTGCTTGCGAGATAATCAACTATATGCTAACTTGTCGAAGTGTGAATTCTTCAGGACTGAGGTCCAATACCTTGGTCATGTGATCTCAAGGGAGGGTATTTCAGTGGATCCTGCAAAGATCCAAGCGATCTCAGATTGGCCTGTGCCCACAAATGTGGCAGAGATACGCAGCTTCATGGGGCTAGTGGGTTATTATAGGCGATTTGTGTAGGACTTTTCGAGGCTAGGGCATCCTATCAACTCCCTTCAGAGGAAAGGAAAGAGGTTTGAGTGGTCTGAGAAGTGTGAGGTAGCTTTTCAATGTCTTAAGGGGAAGTTGAGCAATGCACCTATACTTGCGATACCGGATCCTATTGGGGACTTTGTAGTTTGTACAAATGCATCCTTGGAGGGATTAGGTGCAGTATTGATGCAGGAGGGTCGTGTCATTGCATATGAGTCACAGAAGCTCAAGGATCATGAGCTAAACTATCCTACCCACAATCTTGAGTTGGTGGCAGTGGTTCATGCATTGACGAGATGGAGGCACTTTCTTCTTGGGCATAGGTTTGAGCTGCATAGTGATCATAGGAGCCTTCAGTATATCTTCACGCAACCCAACTTTAATGCTAGGAAAAGGCGTTGGATGGAGTCTCTCTGTGAATATGACTTCAAGGTGAAGTATATCCAAGGGAAGGAGAATGTGGTTGCAGATGCCCTCAGTAGGCGAAGGCATGAGATATATGAGTTTGTAAGGAAACTATGCAGCCATAGAATGACAATTTCCACATAACCCAAATCTGAAACATGCAAGTAAAATACTCAACATCAACATGCAAGAGAATAGACAACATACCCATCAAAGATGACACAAGATATACCCTGGGAAAACCCTCAAGAGGGAAAAACCCAGCCTCCAAAAGCATCCACATTCCATGTATTATTCAACAATGAAAACCCATTACAATACATCCGCAGAGACTCCATGAACACTTCTCAAGCACAAGCTATCCATGCATTCCATGTGACTCACAAGCAGGAATCCACACATCCCATGCCATGCTTCAAACCCTCACATGCACAAGCCAACCCGCTTAACCTCAAGTAAAGAACCTCGTCTTAACCCTTTGACCAACTTTTTGATCCAACTTTTGATCCAACCCTAAACAACTACCCATGTGGTTGCTTTTATAGAAACAAGCTCCCACAAAACCACCAAGTGGTATTACATAAACCATGTGCCCAAAAAATACTACATCATGTGACCCCACATTTAATATTGGGTACTTTATTATTTTATTATTCCCAATATTAAATAATTACATTTGACAATTATGTCCCAATGTTACATACAACAAAGTGGCCCCAACATTATAACTCCTTGTGATGCACGTTCACCTAGAAAACCCCTAGGTGCACCACACACATAATAAATAAATAAAACAATATAAACATTATGCAAGGTGTACAACACCTAATTCTAACATAGTTGACTCTTATTGTTGATTTGTGGAGTCGGATTCTTTCTGCCCTCCCAGCCAACAGTTGGTATCAGGATGTTAGATCGGTGATAGAGGCAGGAAGACCCCTTGAGGGTAGATATTCAGGATACTCTCTAGATGTTGATGAGATATTGAGACACATGGGACGCATATACGTTCCCCCATCATGTGAGCTTCACGCTTTGGTCATGACTGAAGCACATCGTGCACCTTATTCAGCCCATCTAGGGGTGAAGATGTATGCAGATTTGCATCAGTTATATTTTTGGCCAGGGATGAAGCGAGATATTGCGGATTTTGTGTCGAGATGTCTTGAGTGTCAGCGGGTGAAGGCCGAACACCAACATCCAACAAGGCTTTTGCAGTCGCATTTAGTACCAGAGTGGAAATGGGATATAATCTCATTGGATTTCATTGTTAGTTTAGCCAACTCTTCGAGACGACATGATGCAATTATGGTGACAGTGGATAGGTTGACGAAATTAGCACACTTCTCACCTATGCGCTCTTCCTATACTGCATCGTCCATAGCTAGAGTGTTCATAGAGGATATAGTGAGGTTACATGGTATTCCGCGTCGGATTATCTCTGACAGGGATCTAGTGTTCACCTCAGTTCTATGGACGTCATTACAGCATGCGATGGGAACACAGTTGAACTTAAGTTCAGCTTACCACCTAGAGACAGATGGACAGACTAAGAGGGTCAATCAGATCCTAGAAGACATGTTGCGTATGTATGTGATGGACCAACAGACACGATGGGAGGACTATCTTTATTTGGTAGAGTTTGCCTATAATAATGGCTTTTAGAGTTCTATCGACATGGCTCCATTCCAGGCATTGTATGGGCGACCATGTCGCACTCCCTTGAGTTGGGATCAACTAGAGGACAGAGTAACTTTGGGTCCTGAAATGTTGCAGGATATGGAGCAGCAGGTGGATAGGATTAGAGAGCACTTGGTGGCAGTGCAGGATAGGCAGAAGAAGTATGCGGATGCACATAGAGTGGATCATCAGTTTTTCGTAGGCAATAGAGTCTTCTTGCATGTACATCCACGAAAGAGTCCAATCCGTTATGGAAAAGGCTCTAAGTTGGCGCCTTGCTTTGTTGGACCCTTCGAGATTCTCGAGAAGATTGGTCCTGTTGCTTACTGTCTTGCTTTATCACCCAGTCTCTCGCGTGTGCATGACGTATTTCATGTATCAGTTCTTCAGCCGTACCATCCAGACATTTCTCATGTCCTTGATTGGAATGCTTTGCAGGTAGAGGACGAGCAGCTGGCTTTGGAGCCCATGGGCGTGGTGGAGCGCAGAACGCTCACTCTTCGAGGGCGAGATATTGATCAGGTTAGGATCCAGTGGGATCCTAGGGATGATACATCATCCACTTGGAAAGATGCAGCTAGGATGAGGGAACTTTATCCCTATTTGTTTGCAGGCTTCCAGGAGTAAGTCTGACCCTAGGGGGGAGGATGTAACACCCCTCCATTTTGTTCTTTTGATCAAACAATGTTCGCCATGCATGTTTTATTTTGTTAGCACGCTGGGTATAAACTTAATTGTCTGTCCCGCCAACTGTTGCCGCATGTAAACATTTCAAGTGTTTTGGTTTTATTTACACCCCTAACTCCGTATATTTATTTGGCTCACACAGGACGAACTAGCAATGCATTTCCAATCACTGGGATGTTTCTATGCTGACCATATCAAAGGATGCAGATTACCAAATAGTGATACAGTTGTATCGGTGAAGGAGTGACTGATCACACTCACTCCGGTGATGCGAAATGCTCCTTGATCTCGCCGATTTCCTTCACTACGCAGGTTTTAATATAGAGGATAGAGAGTGAGTATATATATATATATATATATATATATATATATATATATATATATATATATATATATATATATATATATATATATATATATATATATATATATATATATATATAGGGTCTTTATTAATCAGACAGCAGATGCAGGTACAGGACATTGACTCCACCTGGTTCCATAGGTCTGAGCGTGTCCCTTGTCCAACAGAAAACGATTGGGAGATAGTAGCTAGGTTTTCTGTGTCGTGACATCACCCTAGCCATAGTGTGTCATCGGGTTGTTAGTTGGGATAAGTTATTTTCTTTTTTGCCTCTTCTCTCCTTACTTGCGTATTTAAATTTGCAAGAAAAATGGTGTTTGTTTTATTTAATTTCATTGTCAAAATAAATAAAGGAGTGCTCATTAATTAATTAGTTAGTTTAATTCAATCAATAAATCTAATCATGGATTAGATTTATTTATTCATAAATTAAATTAAAATGTTGTGTTAGCATTATTAAATTTTGAGATCAAATCAAAATAGAAATTGCCTTGCATTCCTTTTTGAAATAAAATTAAAAATGATTTTAAATGTAGATGGGTAAATTCAATTTTGTGGAAAAAGGAAAATGTAATTATCTTTTGGTTGCAAAATAGAACTTTGTTTTAAATAAATATTATGCAAATTCAATGGAAAATGGAAATTGTTTTATTAAATTGCAAAAATAAAATATCTAGTTTAGTAATAAATTTTGGTGGGTGAGTTCAAAATTAGGGGTTTGACAAATTTGGAGAAGGGATTGCATAAGGTAATTGTTGTTTTATTTTGAATTTAATTTGCCATTTTGGAGAGCAAACTTGGATTGAAATTCTTGGAAGAAATTGGGAAGAAAAGATTGAAGATTTGGTGAAGCTAAATTGAAAAAGGAAAATCTCCATTGAAGGATTTGAAGCTTGGAGAAAACATAAGGTGCAATGTTTGAAATTTTATGCATTTCTTATTTTTGAAAATCTTATTTTTGAAAGTGTTCAAACTGTTGGATTCAATTGTGAATTAGAGGAAGAAAACCCATCAAAAATCTCCATTTAAACTTAAACAAAAGAATCTTCAAAATATTGTGGAAACAAAAAGATTCAAAATTCATCATCAAACTTTCAACAGAAAATTTGAAACAAACCTGGGGATTCAAATGGATTTTCTTATGAAATTGTGGTTGCTTTGGAAAAATCTTCTTTTTGATTTGCAAAGGAATGAGAAATCTTTAAATTGTTGTGTTAAATTATGTAATTTCAATGGCAATTTATTTTATTTCTTAGATTGAGCATTTGCCCAATCTAGGTATTGAAAAAAAGTATTTTTACAGTCATTTTATTATGACTGTGTGTATATATATATATATATATACATACCTGGTTATATGTATATATATATATATATATTTATGAGTTTCGTTGATTTAAAATTTTTGAAGAAATAAAAGAATTTCGTATTTTTCTTCATTCTGTTTTTTTTTGGCCCAGAAAATGTTTTTACCGGTTGAATTTTTTTACGAATCTGTGAATGGCGGATCGTTTTATTTTCGTTTTGTGTTCTCCATGCGTGGTGGAAGGAAAGGGTTTCAAGCCCTTGGCCACCCCCATGGATGGCGACGGCTGCCTATGGAGGCAGCGCTGTCGCTGCCTACATAGGCCGTCGCCCCCATTCATGGGGGCTGCGTCCCCTGTTAGGACAGGGCGCGGCCGAACCCTAATGGGCGTTGCTTTTTGTGATTTAAAATCCATTTTTTATATTTTTTATATTTATTAAATATAAAGCATATAATATATTTTATATCATATGTTTTATATTTAATATATATAATATGAAAATTTGAAATTAATGTTTTATTTTATCAATTAAAATATAATATATATATATATATTTTAATATATATGTTGTATATAATAATTTAAAATTATTTATATATAATATATATATTATAATATATTTATATTATATTTTAACGTATGCTTAAGTGATTATCATTTGTATTTAGATATTAATTATATATGTATTTTAAAATATATATGTAATTATATATATATATGTTTGATTACATAGATATTTCATATATATATATATATATATATTTAAATGTGAATTATTCTTTTTAAAAGAGAAAAAGGTATTTATAAAGGGATAGATGAAAATTTGTTTATGGAAAATCATTGTATATCAAAATAAAAATTGACTTAATTTATTGGGTGGATTGTGTCAACAAGAATTAAACGAATAGTCAAACTTTTATGTGATTGTGCAAGAACATAGATTATTTAATTTGATTAAGTGCACTAATGTGATGAATGATTGGATTTACGAAATCCTAATGTAGATTACCTTATATTGTTTTCAAGCTTCCTTTCGTCGTGGGGCATTCATTATTGTTGGGATATGAGTCATATTTTGTAAGTCTTCCAGATAGAACCGTCTTCTATGTTTTGGGGTTGCTGTCATGTCGACCAACCTTTTTTTCCTTGGGTAGTGTGTAATAGCATCCAATGTTGTACCCGGTTATCATGAACGGGCTATGTTGACTTCATGTCGTGTTGAGGGATTCATTATTCCTAGGTTGCACTTGAGTACCCTTTGGTTGTGGCATAGTACCACGTGTTGTCTTAGAGAAGTGGCTTACGTTGAGGGCCGACACACAAAGTGGTGCCAGGAGATCTCAATGTAAGTTAGTTAATTCAGTGAAAACTTAAACAAATTGATTAGTGGTAGGTGGTACCATCATTTAAAAAGATTAATTTTGCCTCGCTCATGGATGCAAGTGTTTGTATAGACTTGGGATGAGACGAGAAGGCCTGGAATGGCAAGATCGTTATCTTGTCCTTTCAAAAGATAACTGATTCCGCATTGGTTTGCATGTGGGGCTGGGAGTCGTTAGAGGTTACCAGGATATCCCGAGATGGGGGCCGGGACCTAGGAAGACTTGTCAGGATATCCCATGCGACATTGTGATGACACTTCTCCTAAGTCAACAATATGTTTGTATTCGTGATGTGATCATTGACTTAAAATCTGGAAGCATTGTAACCTTTGTGTCATGTGATGTCATGTTCGTATCTTTTTCAGTTGAGTCATGTTGCCTATGTTTAGAGGTTGTTGGTCTTGACCTGAAATCCTTGTTACTATCTCCTAGCACGGGGGGTGAGCCTTTGGGTATCACTTGGTTGGGTGGAACGTGCACCTTACTCCGTTGTTTTTTTTGGCTCTTGCTCATGTGGACGAGGCTTTCATATTGGAGAGCTCGCGGAATCTAGTTGCTACCTTGGTTCTTTTATGTTAGTCTTTCTTGTATTATTTTTACCCCTCATTGTTATCGAGGTGGAAATTGTAATTAAGCTATCATATTATTGATTTACCTCATTCTGGGAATGAGTGATGTAATTGTAATTGTAAAACTTCTATTATTGGTAACCATGAAGGATCTCATGGTCTTAAATGAAAATATCATGTATGGAATGTATGTGCTTTAATTATTTAAGTGAATGTTGTTATGTTTCATTTCATGCATGTTGTTTTAATTTGTGATTTAAATAATCTTTGTCTCGTAACCTTAGGGGATTGTTGGATTTTTGTTGTAATCTTAATGTATTTGTAATTAAACAAAAAAATAAAATTGTGCATTTGTTTAGTAGTTTGCAACTTCCCCTAGGGTTGCGTGGCGGGGCATTACATATATTTTCTTTAAAATTTGTGGAAGCATATGATAGATGAGGAGCTGACATCAATTACCATTGGTTTTGTTTCTTATTATATATATATATATATATATATTTGATATGCAAGAAGGATTTGTATTGATATGGTAGAAATATACAATTGTTTGCAACGCAAGTTACCAAAATTGCATAAACTATATGCTAGACCAGACTATCTGAACCAAGCCAAAATGAACCAAGGACCCCAACAAACAAAAACCAACAAGACTTATCAAGTATATTTATTAATCAATTTCTTGGTTTCAATTTTGTTTGCAGGATTTTGTATACACCTCTAAGTACAAATCTAATTGATTCTCATTGATTAGGTGTTGATTCATGTAAATCAATTTAAATTCAAATTGATTAATTTTTAATTGTTCTATTCTTTTCAATTATAATCCATACTATTTCAATTAACTAAGATCAAACTCTAAAAAAATAAAGATTATATCAAGTGTATTTGCATAGAATCCAACATAGACTACATGAGCTTATTAATACCAAATGTTGAAAATGAAGGTAATTATGTAGTTTAAAACTTTGTAAGACTATGAAATTGTAGATCTAATTAAGTGTTATTTTTTACAAATTATTTGTGTATGATTATTTGTTTAGATCAATTTTACCAATTGTAGAAAGAAGACAAAAGATTGTAGAAGAATGAGACAAGAAGATAAAAGTGACACAACATATATGTGGATAAACCCTTTCAGGAAAAAAATCCACCACCAGAATCAATAGTGCTTGTATTATTTAACCTTAGAACAAGATTACAATAATACTGTATCAATCCTTTGTTTGATATGCTTCTTTTGCTTTCAACAATTCTTCTTCACAATCTACAATAAACTCTAATAAAACTCTCTTAAACTTGTTGCAATTAATAGACAATAATGAGCATTGAAAACTCCAAAGAATTGTCAATTACAAGAGCATAAAGCTCCTCTCAAAAACCTATACCTATTTTGTGCAAGTAGAGTTTCATCATGTAACATGAAGTCAACACCAATGTCCTCAATTTAGGTGCCCCAAACTAGACTCCTAACTAATCATTGGTCAAGAAAATATCTTCCAAGCTTCTCCTAAAAGTTGGCACCCAAGAATGGGCCCACTTAACTCAGCCTTGTAAATATCTTCTCATGCAAAAGGTGTTAGCTCCAAGATGCCAACTTGGGCGCTCAAGGTGGGTCCAAGTTAATCTTTGTTAACTGAAACAAATCTCTCCATCAATGCATGCCAACATTATGCATGATTGATCATCCCCACTTAACTAAATGTACCACCTATTCTTTGTCATGCAACTGAAGTCATTAGTCATGCTACTCAAGTCAACTGAAGTCAACTAACATGCAACTCAAACTAACTACATGTAACTGAAGATAACTAAACCATAACTGAATTGAACTGAACTGATACTCAACTAAACTGAACTCCACTCATATAAATATCAATCCCTAACTTCTAGGATCTTTGCATGCATTACTGAAGTGTTATCTTTCCTCCAAATAGTTAACTTAAGCAAGGTGGGTTCCACCTTCCATGTGGGTGCCCCATGTGCTCCTATTTTGTAGGAGCACTTCTTGGGCATCCCCACATGTTCCTATCATTTAGAAATAATTACAAATGTCAATATACATGTTCTTTTCATTCAAATTTAATCTCTTTCTAATCCTAATGTTGGGGAACACTTTCCAAGGACTTAGGAGATACATGAAATATGTTTAGGATTGTAATTAAATGGCATTCCATTTCCAACATTCTCCCACTTGACATTATACATTGGAATTATTCTAAACAAGGAATTATTATTATAAATCAAGTACAAGACTCAAGGAAAATTTCCTTCCTACACCAAGAGGACTTATCTGTAGGAACTGGTTTTGTAAGATAATTTGCAGCATTGATCAAAGTGAACTTTGTCAATCAATACCTTTCCACTCTCAACCGTTTCTCACACAAAGTGATATTGAACATCAACATGCTTAGTACAAGCATGATGCATAGGATTTTTGGCTAAACAAATAACACTCTAACTATCACATTCAAGTTTAATTTTCTTGCAATTAAAACCAATACCTTTCCCAAGCCTTTGTAAGCAAACTGTCTCTTTAGAGGCATGTGTAGCAGACATGTACTTTGCTTCTGTGGTGGAAAAAAAAACTGTGGGCTTCCTCTTACTCATCCAACTAATTGCAGGTCCAAACAAAGTAAACACATAGCCACTTTTCGACATCTGACTGTCCAAGTCTCCTACCCAACCTAAATCAACAAAACCCTGTATGTCCAATGATCTTTGCATAATATCAATATCATTAGCACCATGATAAACCAAAAAGTAATCAAAAGTACCTCGTAAATATTTGAACACCCTCTTAACATAAGTCCAATGTTCTTTACCAGGTTTAGACATAAACTTACTTATAACTCCCACTGCTTGGGCTATATCTGGTCTCGTATAAACGATTGCATACATCAAACTACCAACTACACTAGCATATGGAATCTCAAACATTTCCTCATGATCAAAATCAAATTTAGGAATCATGTCTAAACTTAACTTCATTCCAACTGGTAAAAGAATATTAATTGGTTTATTATCATGCATGTTAAGCCGTTTCAAAATAGTATCAACATAGTTGCTTTGACTTAAGCAAAGTTTTATGTTACCTCTATCTCTACTGATCTCCATACTAAGGATATATTTTGCAACCCCTAGATCTTTCATCTCAAATGTGCTAGAGAGTTGTGCTTTCAATTATTTGATCATTACTTTGTTGTTACTAATAAACATGTCATCAACATACAAGATAATAATTAAAAGTTGATCATCAATAACTTTTATTTTAACACAATGATCTTCCTCACTCCTAACATAACCAATTTTCAATGCAAAAGCATCAAACTTCTAGTACCACATTCTCGATGATTGTTTCAATCCACATAAGGATCTTTTTAACCCGCAAACCAATTCTTCTTTTCCTTTTACAACAAAACCATCAGGTTGCCTCATGTAAATCTCTCCATCAAGATTCCCATGCAAAAAAATAGTTTTCACATCCATTTGCTCTATCTCAAAATCATAAACAACAATAATAGATAAAAATAATCTAAAAGAAGTTAATTTAGCAATAGGAGATAAGATTTCATTAAAGTCAACTCCCTCTCTTTGGGAGTAGCCCTTGGCTACTAATCTAGCCTTGTACCTTTTGAGATTACCATATGCTCCAATTTTCTTTTTAAAGATCCATTTACAACCAATGTCCTTTCTTCCTTTGGGAAAACTCTCAAGATCCCATGTGTCACAATTATCCAAGGATTCTATTTCCTCATGCATAGCTTGTGACCAAAACTTGTTCTCATCTAAAGAAAAAACTTCCTTGTAAGATCTAGGTTCATCATTAGTACTCATCAAAGCAAATATACAATGGAAATCAGGTGGGTTATACCTATCAATGGGATTATGTTATCTTGTGGATCTTCTCAAAGGGGGTTCTTCTTGTTCCTCAATACGCTCATCATGAGCATCTATCTCAGAAGAACTCTGTGAACTCTCCTCATTGAATCTATCCAATTGTTCTCAACATGTGCATCTTCATGCTTCTCAGTATTTATCTCAAAATGCACTGTTTGAGAAGTATCCTTCTCCTTTGGTTGTTTTTCTCATGAATAAGCTCTAAAACCACTGAAAATCACATATCTAGATAAAGTAATTTTTCAAGTTAGAGGATTCCAAAGCTTGTAACCTTTACATTTTCACCATAACCTATGAATATGCATTTATGCTTTTGGATCCAACTTAGATCGCTTTTTGTTAGGCACATGAACAAAATCCTCACAATGAAAGATCCTTAAATGTGCAACACTAGGTTTCCTACCTAACCACATCTCATAAGGGGTTTTATCTTCAATAGATGAACTAGGAGATCTATTGATTAAATAACAAGAAGTACTTACAACCTCATCCCAAAGGCACTGATCTAGCTTAGCACTACTTAACATACTCCTAGCTCTTTCCATTAATGTTAGATTCATCCTTTATGTTACTCCATTTTGTTGAGGTGTATATGGAGTAGTTTTTTGTCTCACAATTCTTGTATGCTTACAATAATCATCAAATTCCCTAGAATAATATTCACCACCATTATCTGATCTCAACACTTTTATCTTATGATTTGATTGTTTCTCAACCAAAGCCTTAAATTATTTAAACTTATTAAACACATCAAATTTGCATAAAATAGATCCAAGTGTATCTTGAGACATCATCAATAATTTGTGACATAATATCTAGATTTTCCAATAGAGTCAATATCTAGAGGGCCCATTACATCTGAATGAATAATCTCTAATAATCTTTTAGCTTTATTTGTTCCATTAGCAAATGAATATCTAGATTGCTTTCCAAACACACAATGCTCGCAAAAATCATTTTTTCCAATATTATAATCATGAATAACGTCAACCAATTTCTTATTAAGAATGGTCCTAAGACCTTTTTCACCAATGTGGCCCAATCTATGGTGCCACAACATACATGTATTTTCAGCTTCGGTTACATTGGCTGATGTATTCAAATTGGAGGTATTAAGCTTAAACAAAGTCCTAATTCAATATCCTTTAGAAACCACCATATTCCCTTTCACCAATCTACAACCACCTTTGTCAAATGTCACATGCATTTCAGAATCATTGGACTTAGATACAAAAAGTAGATTTCTAGCAAGTATTGGAATATGTAAAACATCATTAAGGGTCTTAACCCTACCAACACTGAAACACAACTTTACCTCTCCTTTTCCCACAACCTTTGTTGTGCTATTATCTCCAAAGAAGAAATTTTGTCCATCATATGAAATATGCTTAGTGAACCACTCCTTGTTAGGAGTCATATGATAAGAGCAACCTGAATCAATAAGCCAAGAGTTATCACTAACAATATTAGATGAAATGACCAATTTGCATCATTACTGTCCTCCAAGGATTTCTCTGTAGAAGCATCATAACTCTTTTTCTTGTTTTTACAGTCCTTCTTTACATGTACAGGTTTCCCACAATTCCAACACTTTACCTTACTCTTACTAGGGGTTTTAGATCATCCTTTGGACTTACCCTTTCCTTTCTTGTCTCCCTTAGGTTCCCTTTCCTTAGGCCCACCTCTTACAAACAAGGCATCTTGGGATCCCGTCTCAGACTTCCTCCTCATCTCCTCTAATAGGAGAGTAGGAATTATATTTTCCATCTTAGGATCTGCACCACTACCACTGATAGCAAAAATTAGATTTTCCCAAGACTTTGGTAAAGAACAAAGTAACAAAATGCATTTATCTTCATCTTCTAGCTTTACATCTACAGATGCTAACTGACTTGAATCAAATTAAAATCATTTAAATGATGTGCAATAGAATCACCATCTTTCATCTTTAAAGAATACAACTGTCTTTTCAGATACAACTTATTAGTAAGACTTTTGGTTTGATAGATATCACCTATCCTCTTCCATAGTTTATATGTAGCAGTTTCATCTGAAACATTCAAGAGAACAACATCAACAAGACATAATCTTATGGTCCCTCTTGCCTTTTTATCAAGCTTAGCCCAATCCTCATTTGACATTGTTGTAGGTGACATTGTCTCATTACAAATAGCTAACCATTGATCTCTCTCTTCAAGGAGATCCTCCATTTTTAGTTTCCACATCTCATAACTAGATCCATTGAATCTTTCAATATCTAAATGATAATTAGAACTCATTGTAACACACTTCTTTTACAAATCAGCAATAACACAATAGTAAAAGCTCCCACTATAGCCAAAAAACCTTCAAACTTTTAAGAGAAAAACATCCCAAACTCTACCCAACCGTTAGCTCTGATACCAACTGTTGAAAATGGAGGTAATTATGTAGCTTAAAACTTTGTAAAATTATGGGATAGATCTAGTTAAGTGTTCTTTGTTACAAATTATTTGTGTATGATTATCTATTTAGATCAATTTTACCAATTATAGAAAGAAGACAAAAGATTGTAGAAGAATGAGACAAGAAGATAGAAGTGACACAACATATACATGGAGAAACCCTTTCGGGAAAAAAATCCACCACTAGAATCAATAGTTCGTGTATTATTTAACCCTAGAAAAAGATTACAATAATACTGTATCAATCCTTTGCTTGATATGCTTCTTTTGCCTTCAACAATTCTTCTTCACAACCTGCAATAAACTCTGATAAAACTCTCTTCAGCTTGCTGCAATTAATAGACAATAATGAGCGTTGGAAAATCCAAAGAATTTTCAATTACAAGAGCATAAAGCTCCTCTCAAAAACCTATGCCTATTTTCTGTAAGTAGAGTTTCATCATGTATCATGAAGTCAAAACCAATGTCTCCTCGATTTACGTGCCCCAAACGAGACTCCTAATTGATCGTTGGTCAAGAAATTATCTTCCAAGCTTCTCCTCAAAGTTGGTGCCCAAGAATGGGCCCACTTAACTCAGCCTTGTAAATATCTTCTCATGCAAAAGGTGTTAACTCCAAGATGCCAAGTTGGGTTCCCAAGGTGGGTCCAAGTCAATCTTTATTAACTGAAACATATCTCTCCATCAATTCATGCAAACATTATGCATGATTGATCATCCCTACTTAACTGAATGTATCACATGTTATCTGTCATGCAACTCAAGTCAACTGAATTCAACTAACATGCAACTCAAACTAACTACATGCAGCTGAAAATAACTGAACCATAACTGAACTGAACTGAACTGAACTCCACTCATATAAATAACAATCCCTAACTTCTAAGATCTTTACATGCATTACTGAAGTGTTATCTTTCCTCCAAATAGTTAACTTAAGCAAGGTGGGTTTCACCTTCCATGTGGGTGCCCCATGTGCTCTTATTTTGTAAGAGATCTTCTTGGGCCTCCCCACAGGTTCCTATCATTTAGAAATAATTACAAATGTCAATTTACATGTTCTTTTCATTCAAATTTAATCTCTTTCTAATCCTAGTGTTGGGGAACACTTTCCAAGGACTTAGGAGATACATGAAATATGTTTAGGATTGCAATTAAGTGACATCCTATTCCCAACATATTATAGAGCTAACTTCAATTCCCTTGTTTAAAGGTTTCTTTCTTGACTTAAGGTTTTTCATCTCACTTCTACAAAGTTCTAAGATCAATTTCTACATAGTAAATACTTTCCATTGCTTATATGGTTCAAGTAAAAATCAAATAAAGTTATTTTTAAGTATACTTATTTATTGTAAATTGAAGTCCATTTTCAACTAGATATCATATAAAACATTGTAAAATGAACTAAATTTTTTAGATTATATTAAAAAAAAAATTATTCATTTATTACAACATGAATAAGTATGTAGGAAATAAGAAGGATCATGTAAAGAGATTATGTAAAATCAATATGTAAAGTAGTGTGTAAGAGGATCCCTTCAGGGTAGAAATGCTCCTAGTCTTGGTTTTTGATAGAGGATGAGCATGAAGATGAAAATGGGTGACTTTGTAAGTGAGGAGGACAAGATATTAAATCTTTGGCTTGGGTCTACCAATCCTAGTATAAGGAAAGTAGGTCTTCTAAGAAGAGTTGCAAAACAAGGCAAGAGGTAAATTAATTGTTTTAAAAGTTTATATGGTTCTTAGGTGTGCTATGACATGGAAGATTTTTGAGGATGGTCTCCAACTTGCTACTAGTCTTCCTTCAACCATTCCACATAATTTTCACTATTTTGAAGGGCTTATATCTTTTAGGGGAAATAATGAATTGGTTAGGCAATGCTTTGGCAATATCTTGAAATGTGGGTTCCTCCCATCTTGTGAATCTACTAATGGCTCTCTACAAAAGGTATTGAATTTCATGTTAAGGATCATGAGTGCATTATTAGAATTTTCCAAATTGTTTTAAAAGTTTATATGGTTCTTAGGTGTGCTATGACATGGAAGATTTTTGAGGATGGTCTCCAACTTGCTACTAGTCTTCCTTCAACCATTCCACATAATTTTCACTATTTTGAAGGGCTTATATCTTTTAGGGGAAATAATGAATTGGTTAGGCAATGCTTTGGCAATATCTTGAAATGTGGGTTCCTCCCATCTTGTGAATCTACTAATGGCTCTCTACAAAAGGTATTGAATTTCATGTTAAGGATCATGAGTGCATTATTAGAATTTTCCAAGATGTGTATTTTTCAAGAGCAACAAATAGGTTCATCTAGTTGAGATGTTGTCTTATTATTATTTTATTATTCTTTGTTTATCTTTTATGAGACTTTTATTATAATTTTGGAATCTTGTTTCTCTTGTATGACACTTTTATTAGATTATGACCATCCCATACCGGTCTCATTTACATTCCCTAAGTACACAAAGAATACATTTCAGGGAGTCAACGACTTTTAGCAAAGGGAAGCTAGGGTACTCTAGAGCTTTATGACTTCAAGTAGCTTCTCAATAATCACAATTGATGATTTTGTGGTATTTTTAAGATTAAATATATATTTTGTTCTAATAGATATTAGTCTAAAAAATGTGCTATATTACTTTCCTATTTTCTTTTTTAGTGTAGTGTCTTGGATATTGGTTTTTATCCTTGGTGATGGCAGACTCTTTTGTTTGTCCATTCTTGTAATTTCTATGTACTTTGACGGGCTTATGTTTTATATATCTAATAGCTATTGTACAAGGGTTTGAGACCTTTAGAAAAATCACATTCGGAAATAATTACTAAACTAGTTTAAAACAGAATTGGGTCAATGTAGAATCATGGAGGTCCAAACTAGGCCCTTAAGTGGCAATGAAAATTCAAAAAAATAGAGTTAGGCAACATGACATAAAAATTTGAATAGTTTATTAACATAATTTGAAAAATATGTAAAAATTGAATTTGTAGAAAATTGAATGTGGTTTCTAAGCTACTAGTCGGTTTTTGGAAAAAAAGTAAATCTATTTGGTGAAAATTTAAATTTCAATGCAATAGTACTAAATTTTCAAGAAAAAATAAAAATCAAGTGTTTGTCCGGCCACCCTAATGGGGAGAAAAAATAAATATTTCTTTCCGAATATTTCAATATAAGTAGAGAACACATGCCTGGATGTGATGCATATTTTTTTATAATTTTTTTGAAAGTTTTTTAATAGGAATTTTTAGAAATATAAAAAAACCATTTGTTCGGCCACCCTAACTTGGTCCAAAAATTATGAAATTTAAGCTTTTTTTTAAACTATAATTTGTGAAGCATAGTTTGTGACACATCTTTTGGATTCAAAAAATATTTAACCTTTTAAAAGTTATAGATGTTTTTCAATCAGGGTTTTATACATAGTGCATGTAGAAAATCAATAATAATTACCTATTAAATTCAAAATAAAGCATATTTTATATCGGTAGAATGTTGTCAATTTGCAAACCCTTTTCATTTCATCAAAATCAGATGAAAAAAAATCCATCAGCACAAAGGGCAAAGTTTGAAAAACTTTTGCAACCCTTGTAAAGACATTGGGGATGTTGACTTTTCAAGTTGGTCACCCCCAAGCCAAATATCAAAGCAAAACATATATCTGTTATTAACACCTAAGAAAAAAATATTTACTTGTTTTAATATATAAAAATAAGTATATATTAAAATTTAAAATGTTATAATATTAATATTATTATAAATATTTATATATTTTTTATATTAGAATATATAATATATTAATATATATAATATATAATATTAATATTTATTATATTTATATATTAATATATTAGTTATAAGATAATATTATATATTATGTATAATATTATAATATTATATTATTTATGTATATATTAATATATTAATTTTAATAAAGATTTACATAGAATGGAACGGGCACTCATATTATCAATAACTATTGTATAGATAATGAATATCCTTATACGGGGCTCAAAACAAATCCACCATCATGTCTTTGAAATATAGAAGTGCCTTTGTTGTGCAAATGCTATATGAAACTCAAGAAATCTATTATGTATATTAAATATTATATATTATAACATATATTATATTATATATTATATGATATGTTATATATTACATATAATAATATAATAATATCATATATTACATATTATTATTATTTCTAATATGTATTATATATATATATTAATGTATTTTGATATATATATATATATATATATATATATTTGATTAATAGCGGCTAGGGCTGCACCATTTTATTGCATTCCAGAATAAAGTTCTTACATATTGATAATGGCAGTCTTGTCATGCAAACCAAAGTTTTTTATTAAATAGACACCTTAATCAACTACCCTCCCTGCACTATGGAGTTCCAAAATACATAATTGGGAGTCTTACCCCACAATACACTTGAGGCCCTACTATTATATACGAGCATGGGCCACTGTCGCAACACCATTTCCCTCCTTGCTTTGCTCTACCCTTGTTCCAAGTCGTTGTGTTGCCATCTCAGATCCACCCAACATATTCATCTTGTATTATCCCCCCCACCACTTCAGAAATGCTATTACCATCTCCTTCGCCTTCTTTTTGTTTGATCTCCCTGTCTTCTTTGTCTAACTTCTCACCACTTACCACTTTTTCTAACTCTCAACCTCTCACCTCATACCACCACATACCTTTAATGAATGTCAAACGTGTCACCCATCTCCCATGATCTCAATACACTATAGCTTGTGATCTTACTGGCCTTCGTGTCCTTTCCTCAAAACCCCCTTGGTTTGAGGCTTTAAAGGTTCATGATTATTGTGATAGAGTAGGTATCACCCCTTGTTGATTGTTGCACACCTCTCATCTTAGTTAGCCATTACCTTCATCAATACTTCTCTTGGCTAGCTCATCTTACAGTGTCCCTCCAGCTATGACATCCTGTCTTAGTTTGTTTTTGATTTGATAGATAGATGCTTTAGTTGTCCATGATACCATGTTGTTTGTTTCAGATATGACTCTGACATTATGTTGTTTTTCTACTCTGTGGATGACACGTTTGATATCCTAAACATCTGAATTATGTTTGTGAGTTGACATTATGGTTGAAATGTATGTGCTATAGATTATGTTGCTTATGAGTTTTTATGTGGTTATCATGAAGAAATGGTTGTTTATGATATATAATGGTCGTCAGTTTTGGTGAAGAAGATAGTGTAGAACTACTCATTCATGAGTACCCTGCTACGCTGCGATTCTTCTTCACGGTGTGTTTGTTGATACATGTTTATATGTTTAACAGTTATGTTTTATGTAGATACAAGTATCGGGTATCGGCTCCACCCGCTTGTCAAGTTTGAGCGTACCCTAATCCAATGAAATTATGTTGACTCAGAGACAGTGTCAGGTCCTCATTTTAAACCATCGTTCTTCATTGAACGAGTATCTATTTGTCACCGTTGTTGTTGTGTCGTGTGTTTCCATTTTATCGTTCTTGTTTGTTATTTGGTTTTGTCGTGTCGATCTTGTTTGTGATTATTTTGTTTGGGAATTAATTAATTAAGTTAAAATGGTTTAATTGTTTATTTATTTGATTAAATGTGATTTTTATCGAGATGCCAAATCAAATAAATTATGACTATGGTTTGATTTATTAAGTTAAATTGAACAAGTTATTTATTTTAAAAGTGAATGTTAATCTTGTGAAAAGGATATTTATTTAAATGTAATAGTGGAATTAATTGTGAAAATCAGATATTTTCAAAGAGTTTTCTTTCAACAAGTTATAAATATCTGAAAACTTGTGTTTGAGTTGAAAGATAATATCTTAGATATTTAATGATTATAATTGATTGTTCAATTTTCTGTAAGGACCCTCCTTTTGTATGATAGTTGTACAAATACTTAAATTGTACTATTGGCCTATTTTTCCTTTTAGCAATAATTGGTTGAGTTAAATGAATGAACTATTCAACTTGAACTATTGAGGAACATGCAATGTACATGATACCCAATTAAGATGTTAGTATGTGGTTAGTATCATAAGATGTTTATATGATTATTTGGTACCAAACATTTATCTCTTGAGACTTCATCATCCAAAGTGATTGTCAAATTGGTGAAACTTATTGATGCGCCTTGTATTCACATTTCACAAAATTGGTTGAACATGTAATTAAAATATATAAGATATCCCCTTTGACAAGGGTGGAATGTATCAGGAATAAACATTAAACTAAGATGATTATTAACTCTCTTAAATGATTGGCTACCTTGTAATCATACATTAAAGGAAGGTAGTTTAGATAGATTATTATTGTTGAATTTGTGATCTTATGATTCTTCAGCATCGACAAGGAAAGGTCAAATTATCATAAACATTAGTCATACTATTGCGGTACAAATTCTATGAACTTAGTAAGGTTTTACTTGGAACGTCACTTTCTTTACATTGTCCTCTTTAGAGCTATAATATTTTGCGTAATGGACTAACTGGTGGTAATTTAAATGGTACGGAGCATAGATTTAACTTAAAAAAATTGTATATGGTTATATTATGATTAATCATGTGAATTATAATTTAACGTGTTAATAAATCTACTTCATCTTAATGGTCATTTTTATAAGTAAGAGTGAAATTGTATAGGAAGAATGCTATTCTGATATTCAGGTGACATTTTGAATATATGATGGCTAAATTGCTTCGTATTGGATTTAAGTTGGTATGTGTACAATTAGCATTATATAGTGCTAACATTTAGTGACAAGAAGTTTTCCTTCAAACGTTCAAGATTGGACTACAATTATCCAAGCTATTGAGGTAAGAAAATTTAATTACCATCCAATTGATACTTTGATTACCATCCCATTTGATACTTTGATTTTAAAATGTCATTTAAATTATTTCATGTTGGAATATTAACAATGATGAAAGGATGCAGGATTATAAATGATCAATAGAAGGCAAGAGAATCACCAGGACCCTAGCTATCCCCACTTCACAATGAGAAGTTATATGTATTATGTTTGTTTGACCCAATGACTTAATTTTCTTACAGGAAAAAGGAGTTAGGTGAATTTTTTTTAAAATCCCTACTCAACTATTTAGGGTTAGGTCATGAAAGAAGAGATAAAAAGACTTTTAGGTATTTTTTTTGGGGGGAATGGCTTGATGGAAAAACTACACGGGAGGAGGAGGAAGATGGATAGAATGCTAAGTAAGAAGTAGGAATCTTATGCTTAAATTGTTGTCATTGTGATTGCAAATTTTTGCAAGTATTTTGTATTTGTTGTAAGTTCCCCTTGTTGTTTGTTTGCAAGTTCTTATTGCTGCTAAGACAAGTGCTAGGGAGTAGGAAACTTAGAGTATTTGTCTGGAAGGGGGGGAATCTTTGTATTTAGTTCCATGTGCGGAGTACCTTGTTTTGCTTGAACCCATGATGAACCCTTGTTGTGTTAGAATCTTGTTGGGCTTCTTTCATTGTATCTCTAGTTTATTAGGGTCCTTGGTGATTACTCTTGGCTCGGGGGTTGGCTAGAGCCCTCTGTGGCTTGATGATGCCAATATGGCAGGGAGGAGAGTTGTTCCTTTCCATTGGTCATTTGGGTTTCCTTTTGTTTTAGGTTTTCCAATTGCAGCTGGTGTTTCCTTAGCGAGAGCTCAATTTCTTCTTTCCTTCATAAAGAGAGTTGGGTGTGTTAGGTGAGTAAATGGCTATGCTGGATCTGTTGAAAAAAAGAGTTGCATGAAAGTTGTGTTGCAAACATATGTAAGTGAAGAGAGACATGTGCATGTAGAAATGTATAATTGTTTTACCTTATGGGTCTCTTTGGAAACTTCAAACCTTGTGTCCAACTAAAGCTTGCAAGATAAAAGAAACTGTAAAGAGAAGGTAGACATAGTGTATAAACTGATCATGATGTTGCTCCTCATTTCATCTTGTTCAAATTTTAGTTTGTATTGATGGATAAAGGAAATACATTCTCTAATATGTCCCTATTTACCCAATAACTATAGGAGTAGAGATATTTCTTTTTATTTGACTTAATACATGCATAATGTAGATCTAAATTGTCTATGCAAAGTTATATATGAGCTTCCTATGTGTGGGAGAGTACGGGGTAAATAATTTGTCAACTAACAAGCATGTAATGGAAATTTGAAACCTCCAGTAAACTATGTTGGTGTGTTGCTAGTACCATGCTTTGGTGGTAATGCAACAAACCCTTTCTTTTTCTTTTTTTGGGATTTTCTCCATACTCTAGCTTGACTTGTTTATTTATTCTCTTTCTTTTATTGTTCTTGTAGCAAACACCCTTGTAGATCAAAATGAGCTGCATTGTAAAACAAAGTAAATGTTATGTCTTTGTGTAGATTTAAGGTAATACATAAATATATATATATATATATA
>VDFB02182662.1:0-10963 GCA_007258455.2 Sequoia sempervirens | reverse complement strand
ATTATTGCTGATTATTTTTGCTAATTGATATTTCTTGATGGATTGACAAATTAATGTTTGAATGATTTTATGCTTGAATGAATGATCTCTTTCCCAAGAAATGATCTCCACTTTATATATTCTTCTTGAGAGAGTCACAACCTTTCATGACTTTTTACCTTTGAAAGAGTCAAAACTATTCACCCTTGGTCACTGACTTGAACCCTTTTAATATTTAATTAAATTTCTTTAGGAATCATGACCCATGATACTCTCAATTTAATTTCATTTAAATTCTTTTATTATTTCTTATGAATCACTAGAATCGCTGGGTGTTGTTAAGTTGGAAAATAGATCCTAGATCTAACTAGTAAATGAACTTAGATCACTCTTTCTTTTTCTTAACATTGGAACATGAACCAATGAGGGTGTTATGGTTGGCTAACTACCTCAAAGGTGAGCCAATCTACATGTGTTATATTCCTTTTTTTCAAAGAGGGAAGATTGCTAAGATATGATTTAATTAACCTAATTGATATAAGCCCTAGTCTGAAAATATGAATAATTACATAGATGAAAATAAAAAATTAGAAAAATGGTTATATATTTGAAATGTGCGAACAAGGGGCACCTATCACTGCAAGTAGAGGTTGAATTAAAGGTACAAGGGCACTGAGAGCCCTAGTACTAGGACTTTGGGTTGTTTTGAGCTTCTATCCACTTGTCACAGTTTGCTCTACCTTCTTGTAGCTTATCATTGTTGGGAGTTTTCAGATTTGGATCGGCACACAAAAAAGAGGGAAAAGGGTTGTGTTGTATAGGAGTTTTCCTCATTCAAACCATAGGTTTGTGTTCTTGACTCCACAACAAAAATGATGATGATGGTAAATATCACATGCTCTTGAGGGAGTAGAGGCAAAGTACATGAAAACGACTGTAATAAATGTAATAACATAAGATGGATTTTCCTTAGGTATGAAAACCTCGTGGAAGTGATGTCATACCACAAGTTTCATAATGGGTTGATGAAGAAGGAACAAATTTCCTTGAATACCTACAAGGGTTAGTCCACATAAGAAAATAGAGAGTTGTAGCAAGCATGTAGAGAAGAAGCTACATGCATGTTCACAATTAGTACATAATCTTTCATAATTCGCAATAGTTCATAATAATTCATCCTAGTTCTTCAATTGAGAGGGAAAGGATTGTTTATATATGCATCCCGAGTGATTTTTGGAGTTAGATTGACAAGGTATCATTTTCTAGAGACCAAAAGCTAACACTAGAGTTTGTAACTTTTTGAAAGCTAATTCCCAAGACTAGGGCACCCAACACCCCTGTCCAGGTCTTTTTCACACCAAGATCCCAAGATGTCAGGGAATTTAATGTATTTTCCTAATCCAACTTCGAAATGAACAAAATATGACTATAATTGTACATGCAAAATAAATTTCCAAACCTAGAGTGAAATTGTTAGGAGTTACAATTTATGACACTACATCTAGCTCCCAATTTAGTGAGGGTATGAGCTTAAATTTATACTCACACTAACGTATGGAAAAGATGGGTTTCTTCATAAAAATGTTGAAGAGATAGGATGAATCCAAGCTAAGAGATGTGATAGCCCGTTGAATTGATATCCTATCAATTGACAATGCCAAGATAAACACGTCACACACACAAAACATACATAAAGTAAACACGAAGCATTCATGAAGCAAAACAAAACATACATGAAGAAAAAACAAAGGAAAAATGAATCAAACATGAAGCATACATGGAGAGTGAAAACCATACAACAACAACATAGTACATATTATCTAAAACAAAAATCCGAGTCAGTGAGGTAAGGACGACACCCTGACAAAATAATTTTTTTTCCAAAAATCAAATCCGTCTAAAATAGACAAATTTTATATGAGAATAGGGGTTTTTGGGCCTTTTGAGTGTAATGGCAAGGCCTGTTTGGACTGAAAATGTTCCAATAAAAAGCTATTCACCAGATCTAAGATTCAAACCCTCATTTACAACTATGTCAAATGATCTCCAATTTGGATGAAACAAAAGCCAATCCTATTTTTATCAAGCCTCTTGGACATGTTAGAATGGTAAAAATGCCACCAGTATAACCAAAAAATCTACAATCACCCAGATCTCACAAAACACATATGAAATATAAAAAGGTAATTAAATATTTGCAAACACTTTCTGATTCTCCAGATCATTCAAAACACAAGAGAAGATCATACAAGAATTTACAAGATTCTTATATGAAAACATTAATCTCTCAATTAAGAATCAAATAACTTATATATCTCAAAACAAAAGTTTGATACCATATTAGAAATTTGAAATTTATTGAATAACCCAAGGAACTTTTTAAGAGAAAAATCAAACCTACATAAACTGGAAAAGCATAAGGAATGCAAACCAGAACTCCAAGAGATTATGCAATGTCAATATGACAAAATGCATTAAGAGCTTCCAAGATGAAAAATACAAGCTAGGTAGTGAGTTTACATAGAACTTAAAAAAGGATGGAGGTGGAAAATCAACCAATGAGAATTGACCACCAAAACCACCAACATTAAATAAAGTGATGAAAAATTATATACTCCACCCTTAAAAGATGGAGGAAAACTCATCACTTTATCTCCTAGTTATTAAATAATTAACTCACTTTATTATCCTAAGCAAGCTTAATAAATGTGTAGGAAAAACCTATAACTAAGTGAAAATTAAATATCTCACTAGGAAAATAAAAACCTACACTAAGAAAAAGGAAGTCATAAATACACCACACAATGGTGGAGGGATTGTAGACAAAGGATAAGGTTGAAAACCTAAACCTTATTTAGAAAAGTGTGATGTAGGTTTCACAAGAACCTTAACTCCTTGTTCTAAACCAGATAGAGGAGGAGAGGCCACATTAAAATTTTTATCCAAATGAGAAGTATGATCACTCTTTGAAGAAGATGGCCCATCGTCATGGATATGAGGTGATGGTGGTGTTTGAAAACTTGTTGAAGTAGAAGAGGTGGGAATAGTAGATTTGATTTTCTTAGAATAAATAGATTGTGTAAATGAAACCAAAGAATCCTTAGGTTTAGATTGTGAGATTTTGTACTCTCAAACAAAGGAAGGTGTAAAATCTAATGAACCCCAATCCTCACCAAAAGATGTAATCAAAGGTGAAGCATCATTATGTTTATTACTGTTGTTAGGAGGAGTTGTATTGTTGAGATTAGATTCTTGAGAATAAGGACAATATTGTGTGGATGCTACAAAAACAACCTTTGGCTCCTCAAGCTTTGATGGTGATATTTTATACTCCCCAATGAAGGTGTAAATTCTAATGAACCCCAATCATCACCAAAGAGTGCAGTTGTAGGTGATTTACGATCATCAATATCATTATCATTGGAAGGTAATGTTTTACTTTTGAAGATGGAATCAAAATACCAAGAGATTTGGAAATAGGAGGTCGATGTCTAAATTTTGCTTGTAAGCAACTTTCAAGATTTGGATCCACTTTATCTGTGTATAGATTCTTGTTGTAGATATACTTCATGTTATGATGAAGAGAAGGGATGACTTTAAGAAACCCCCTGGAAAAAGGTATAAAAACTTCGCGAATCTTGTATTATTCTTGAGAAAAATATTAATTTTATTGATTTTTTTTCTTTTTTGGGAAAAAAATATAAATTCAATTGACAAATATTTTGTAATCACTAGAAGTTTGTAGAATCTTGACGAATTATGTTGGTGTAATTAAATATTTAATTACAATTTATTAAGTTTACTTAGGTTCTAATTAGGTTTTCCTTTTAGGGTTTTTCATCTTGATCTATAAAAGCAAGTTATCTCATGTAATTCATTATTCTCAATAATATTATTTGCATCCTTTTATGCAAATTTCTCTTGCATGTTTGATTTTCTCCTTGTAGAAGGCTAATCTAGGTTTTGCAAGTGATCTTGGTTTTATTGAGTTTATTGGAAACTCTAATATGGTATTAGAGCCTTGATATGCAAGCCCCTTCTCATATCTGGGATAAATTAGACCAAGAACAATTCTTTTGGGCATATTTGAAGACTTGTGGGTATCTATAATGACCAATATCTTTTATTTCATGTATTTTTGAGAAAAATGATTTCTGGGTTTTGTTCAAAATCACAAGATACCATCGAAGTATCTACTAGATTTTGTAGATAGTGAGTAGATCTTGCAAAAAAATAGTTGTCAAAATAGCCCAACAGAGTTATTTTCCCTACATGTGAATTTTTTTTGTACCAAATTACATGTTCTATCTTTTGGATTCAAAAATGCTTTCTGGGTTTTGTTGGAAGCATCAAAATATTTTTTAGGTATCCATTATTTTTCACATGCAATGAGTAAATTTTTCAAAAATCAAATCAAAAGGGTCATGTCTGCTGACTATCGGCTGAAAAAATTTATCCCATTTTTCAAAAATTCATAACTTGAACGTATGATATCTGTTTTTCAAAAAAATTATATCGTCAAAAATATGATTCCATCCTCTACATAGATCTGAGGTTAATTTGTATTCGTGGAGGAAGATGTGAACATTAATCCTTGCATGAAATCTTTCCTTTTTGTATGTTTTATGTTTTCATTTTCTCTTTGATTTCTACATGTTTTGCATGTTCTCCTTTTATAGTCTTGGGGTATTGTAATAAATAAACTTCAATAAAGTTTCACTAGGGGGGATTCTTGCGTACTAATTGGATTAGAGTGTAGTTGCATGACATGCACTTTGATCCCATCTTCATATTGATGACAACTCACATGAGTTATATTTGGATTTTGTTGTTTCTTTTGGCCACAATCTTGCTCATAACTTGATACATTTTGGTTCACATCAGTTCATGTCTCAGATTGACAGCCTATGGTTAATGATCATGAATCACATTAGATTCTCATTGGGTGACATCTTAGTTTGAGGGCCATTCATTTTATGGCTAATGTTCCAAAATCTTCATGGTACTTACTCCTATGGATTAGTTTTAGTCACAGTTTGGCATCGACATCGAGATACACATAGCTTCCAAATTATTTCATCATATCATTCCATCTTATGGGGGAATTTTGAATGTATCTTTGTGATGGATGGTGTACTTGGGGGTCTCATGGAGTCCTCCATTTTCATCACTTGATTGCATTCTCTTTTTGGGGAGGAGTTTTGTCCCACTAGGTTTTCTCTTTTTCCTTGTTATGGTATTTCTTTTGTTTTTTTGTCTCACTCCATAGCATTGAGACATGTGTCCTCATGGGTTCTCATGAATTGAGACACATATTACATGTACACTTGCCACTTGCTTACCCACTTGTCAAGCGAGCTCAAAAGTGTCCCATCTTTGGAGGGGTAGTCAGAGTTTCACTCCTACCGTCTCACCTCCTCACCCTTGCCTATATATGCAAGTCTTGATCATTGCATTTACACACTCTTCAGTTGTATATTGATAGACATACTATTGTGCTCATTTTTTTCACTTGTGGAAGTTTGTTTCATGCTCTTGATCTTTGCATTCTCCAAAATATTGCTCTATAATTTAAGCAAGTTATCTTATGTAATTCATTATTCCCAATAATATTATTTGTATCTTTTTATGCAAATTTCTCTTGCATGTTTGAGTTTCTCCTTGTAGAAGGCTAATTTAGGTTTTGCAGGTGATCTTGGTTTTATTGAGTTTATTGGAAACTCTAATAAATTATACTTTTATTGAAACCAATAAAACATTTTCATTGACAAATTAAACCTGTTTTCAGACCAATAAAATATTTTCATTGGTGAATTAAACTTGTTTTCAAACCAATAAAATATTTTCATTGGTGAATTAAACCTGTTTTCAAACCAATAAAATATTTTTAGGGAAAGATAAATATGTATTAAAACCAATAATATATTTTTGTTGGAAAATTAAACCTATGTTGTAACCAATAAAATATTTTCATTGGTGAATTAAACTTGTACTCGAAGCAATAAAATATTTTCATTGGTGAATTAAACATGTTTTGAAACCAATACAATATTTTTGTTGGCATATTAAACTTGTATTCAAAGTAATAAAATATTTTTATGGAAAATTAAACTTGTATGCAAATAAAAATATAGTTTGGGTGGCAAAAATATCAAAATTATAATGATTAAGTTAGTTAGAGAATTTATTAGTTAGCTAAATTATAGTCTATCTACTAGGTTTCCTTAGGAAAAACATGTCTTTCTTAGCAAGTTCTTGAAGGTGATTATCCACATTATTTGTTCATTTTTTTATAGATTTTTAAATGTCACGGAAAGCCTATTTTTTGATCATAGGATCATGAATATAAAATTTTATTTTATTCTAATATGTGTGCTCATAATCCTATTTAAAAAAAATTGGTATGGGATATGTGCATATGTTGAAGGCCACAATCACTATTAAGTGCCAACATGGGGTAACTTGTGTATGATTGAATGTTTTTAGTAGTGGGTCTGTTCAATATACTCAATATAACGGTGAATGAGTATTTTATATTTACAACCATGTTAAAATAGGTGGCATGCCTCATTCATATTATAAATACAAAAATGGAATAAGGATAAAGTTATATTTGTTTCATACTTCACCTTCATTGTTAGCAAAATATTTTAAAAGTGACTCATGAGACACTTGGTGACACATGTGTGATTATTATTGGTTAGAGAACTAGTTCATAGATCTTCTAAGATGTTTGAATATGGAGTGTTGAATGGCTGAGTGCCACATGGGTCCAAGGTGGTGTATTTTGTAGGCCCAATATTACCTTCTTGGTAGAGAGTTCAATTATATTCTAACCATTTAATAACAACTAATGCATGATGTCTATTTATTATTTAGAAATTTAAAAAATGCCCTATTAATACTAACTCTTGTGTTGTCATTTTTATTACTCCTATTAATGTTTTGGTGCCTTTATGGTGATAATTCAATCGAGAAAATATAATCAATTTTTCATTATGTTCTAACTTCACTTGTCTCTGTAATTTATGCTTCTATCTTTATTGTTTCCCTTATGTCTGTTGCAAGTATGAGCAAGTTTGATGGTGTTGTCATTGATGTCAACATAGTATAGGATGTTGCAGATTGTGCATGTATAGTTGAGATTTTGTTGAGATGTTCTGAGTACATGGAGCTATCTTTATGATGTTGCAGATATGCTAGGTTACCAAGTGCTTTTGAGAAAATTAATAAAGAGCGAAGTCAGAGTTATGTATGTGTTCAAAATGTGCTCTGGTATGTGCTTCGCATTTATTCTGTGTTGATTTTATTCTTGTGTGGATCTAAAGGGTTGTTTTTGGGCATCTGTTGGTGACATCTCCTGGTTTGTAGCTTTTGGTTTGATGGAGTGTGAAAGTTGTGTTCACCAGTATGTGAACTGGTTTGACAAAGTTGTTTGTTTGTGGACTGGGAGAAATGTTTCTGCTCCGCAATCCTCTGCTGATTTGTTTCAAGTCTTGCAGATTTGGAATATGTCTTGTAATGGTGTTCTCTGTGTTTTGGAAAATATGTTCGTGGTCTAGTGCTCCGGAGGACGAGTTTCAATATTACTATGTGTATCTATTCTGTCTGGATGGACTGTTGGAAGGTGTTCTATGTTTGAAGGTTTTTGTACCTACTGTGGATGTATCTGAAGGTATCTGCGATGTGTTCTCATGCTGATGGAGCATGTTACGCCATCTGTGTATTATCATCTTGTTGGGAAGCATGTACTTCAATGTTCATTTGTGTTTTCATTAGGTTTGGACGACCTGGTGTTTACACTTCATATGAAGGATTAAAAATTTAATCAAGGAAGCATGTAATTGATTCAAGATGTTATTTTGGGTCATAGTTAAGTATTGGTGTGGTTCACTAGATCATTTATTTCCATTGTGGGAATGTTGAGTTGCCGACTTAATTTGAATTTATGAAATGAAGCGCAACTCGTATGTAGCCGACCTTGGAGAAAGTTTCTAAGGTTAAAGAGGGTATAAATGCAAGTCAAGATGTTGCGAATAAGTGTGTCGAGTCGAGAAGAAGAGAAAAGTTGTGTGAAAGTGAATTGAGGTAGTAGTACTTTAATGTGTTAGATTCATGAAAGCAGTGAGCTGACGGTGTCTACAATTCTTCTAATCAATGTTGCGAGTGTGTGTAACCTGTTGTGGTGGATATTTTTTGTAAATCTTTTGTATCTGTAGGTAGTGAATCTCCCTGTTGGACAGTGAGTCCTTTCTGTAGGCAGTGAGCCTCTTGTATTTGTTTTTTCTATTACTTTATATTGTGATTTAATCCTCACTGTGGTTTTTCCCTAATTGGGTTTTCCACATAAATTTGGTGTTTCCTGTGTTGATATTGCTTTATGTTATCTGCATTTTATGTTCATACTTAATAACATAATTAAGTGGATAAGAAATTGATAAGTGGTTGAGATTTGAATTTGATTTTGGTGACAAATGATTCACCCCCCCTCTCAGTTGTCTTGTTCCTTTCAAAAATTGGCATCAAAGCTTTGGTTCCTTGGTGAAGAGCTTAACCGCTTGAGGTAGATCCAATTGCGCACAAATTGGCGATCCCTATGTTTGATGGATCTGACTACAGTCATAAAAAAGTGTAGATGAGAGGTTACACAATCTTTCTTGGTTACAAGACTTGGAAGGCTGTTGAGATGAAGAATGTTGCACCAGAAAGTGGTCCTACTACTGCAGATGAGGTTTTTGCTTATGAGAAGAATGAAAAAGTGAGGTATGTGATCTACAGTGCTTTATCTAAGACAGAGCGAACTAAAGTTATTTCTTTGGGCACTGCTTATGAAGTTTGGAAGAAATTGGAAGATCTTTATGAAGGAAATGATAGAGTGAAATTGACAAAGAAGTTGATGGAAAAGTGTAGATATGAGAATTTGAAAATGGATGAAGATGAGGATATTGCAAGCTATTTCTAGAGGGTTGATCTTGCAGCAAATGAAGTTAGAAATCAAGGGGGAACTTTGGAAAATAAAGATATAATAGAGAAGATTCTAATGACCTTACCAGAGAGTTACAATGATAAGGTCTCGGTCATTGAAGAAGTATATGATCCTAAGAAGTTTACTAAAAAATAACTATTTGGCACCTTGACTACATTTGAGATGATAAAGCTTGGAAAGAAAGAGGAGAAGACAAAAACAACATTTAAAACAGCAAAGACTGAAGATGATCCATATAGTGATGGTTCAGATGAGTTGGAAGCAAACTTTACAAGAAAGTTGAAGAAAGGTATCGGTAAGTATAAAGGTATGTTTCCCTTTAAATGTTTCAGTTGCAGTAAAATTGGTCATTATGCTTCAAGATGTTCGAATAGAGCTGTACATATGAAGAATAGAGATCATAAAGATAGAAAGGATAATAAGTTCAAGAAGTTGTATTATGTTAGAGAAGAAGATGGAATATCTGATGATGAATCTAATTATGAGGTTGATGATAGTGAGTGCTTGTTCTTAGCTTTGGAGAATAAATCTATGTCTGCTAACTCTGAAAGATGTGCAAAGGAAAGTGGTTTGGAGAACAAGAAGAATGAGATGGAAGGTACTTTGGTTACTGACTTTCATGATAGATAGGATGAAGAATATTGGGTAATTGATAGTGGCTGTTCTAATCACATGACTGAAGATAAAAGTAAGTTCACTAAACTTGAAAAGTATGATGGTGGTTTGGTCATGTTTGGTGATGATTCTAGAGAAAATATTTTTGGGAAAGGTACAATTAGTTTTGATGGAATACACATCACTGATGATGTATATTATGTAAAGGGACTAAGGCATAACCTTTTGAGTGTTGGGAAGATGTGTAGCAAGGTTTCAAACTTGTGTTTCGTGATAATATCTATGATATCAAAAAGGATCCGAGTCATGGTTGTTGCGCAGAAGGAGAACGGCGGAAACATCTAGTCACCTTAGGGTGTTGATGGGTCGCTGCCTTGTATCTCAAGTTAATGAAAGTTGGCTAAGATTAATCAATAATGGGACATCCTTAACTTTGATAAATTTTAGTCGATCAGCCTCAAGAGAAGTTGTTTGGGATCTGCTTAAAATCACAAAGCCTACCAATACTGTTTGTAGAAGTTGTCAATTGGGAAAACAAACAAGATGCAACTTTAAACGAAAAGAGCAATCAACTACCAAAATGATGGAATTGATTCATACTGACCTTTGTGGTCCGACTAGAATAGGAAGCTTGAATGGTAACATGTATTTCATGCTCCTTATTGATGATTATTCTTGAATGACATGGGTTGCTTTTCTTAGAGAGAAGACTCGGGCTCTAGATAGGTTTAAAGTGTTCAAGGCAAGAGTGGAAAATGAAGTGAATTTGAGAATCAAATGTTTGAGATCTGATAGAGGTGGAGAATTCACTTCTTGTGAGTTTAATACATTTTGTGAAGAGCATTACGTTATAAAGAGACATTTTTCTACTCCTAGAACTCCCTAATGGAGTTGTTGAGAGAAAAGAACTCGATCAGAGGAAGAGCTAAGCACTCTAACCATGATGAAAGAAGAAAATGCACTGGCGTGCGGTACCTGTGAGAGAGACAATACACATTTCTATTTATGTTCTTAACAGAGCTTAGATCAAAGGAAAAAACACAAAGACTCCTTATGAGTTATGGACTCGTAAGACTCCTACTATGAAGTACTTTAAGGTGTTTGGAAGAAAATGTTACATTAAAAGAGATGATGCAAATCTTGGAAAGTTTGATGCTAGATGTGATGAAGGGATTTTCCTTGGATACTCAACTACCAACAAAGCATATAGATGCTTTAATAAAAGATTGAGGAAGATTGTTGAGAGTGCTAATATGAAGGTTGAACGGATATGCACAGACTTGTTGAGATAAGTGAAATTGAACCAAATGATCCTATCTGCGGACCAGTACCTGATGAGAATAAGGAAGAGGAAGAAGAATAGACCGAAGAAGAAGAAGCACC
>VDFB02182661.1:0-11723 GCA_007258455.2 Sequoia sempervirens | reverse complement strand
GCTATCTGCTCTCGAGAAGGAAAGGTGTTTATCACCAATCCAGGGTATATCGGTGGGCTATACCAAGTATACAAACCCTTGGCCTATTGGCCTTCTTAGGATTGTGCTTATTTCATGTGTGATTGGTTACATTCAAAACGCTGTGTTTGTCAAGTGTTTTCTAGTCTTATCATAGTTCGAAACAAAACTTTCATCAAACAGACCAAATTTTCCATCAAAAACAACAAGACAAACTTTTCGCATCTATCAAACTGCATTTAAATGTCTGAAGCGCAATCGCTCTGATCAATCACATTCGAGTTTATTGAAACACATTTGCATATCCAAGATGCAACTAAAAAGTTAAAACTTCACATTTGAGACTTGAGGTCCTCAACTTGTCCACTATTTGTCAAAAACTGTCACCAAGAAGACTCTATTAGAAACCTAACTTGAAATTGCTCAAATTCTTGTCTATTAGCTTGCATTAGTCACCATAGGTTTCATACCTCATTCCTTTTTAGTTTCATACATTCAGCATTACGTTGTCCTTAAGGTCCATACTTGCATACTTAGGATTAGGCAAATCTTAAGCACACCTTTGCAAAGTCATTATTTTCGACATTAGACCCTCTTGGACTAAGTTATCAAACCTCCTTTTAGTCATTGTCCTATTTTGTGAGATTTCTTCCAACTCAAAAGTCTAGTTAGGAAGACTCACTAGTCATCTAGACCTAGTCAACTTGTCATTCCAACAAAGTCCTTTAGTAGTCAAAATCGAAAACAAAGTTTGAGCTTAGACGTGCTTAGATAACCTTGTCTTACATTGCATACAAATTGCATACCTTTTTCTCAAAAATCCAAAAACATTAGTCATTCTAGGCGTCATTTTGAACTTAGACTTCACATAGGGTCATACTCGCATTTAGTCGTCATTCCCATTTGAGCAATCTCACTTATGGTTGAAACCAGACTTCAAAAACAAAAGAGACAAACAGAAAACTTTAGGCAAGACCCCCCATTTAGTGCCAACAGTCCTCCACATGACCCAAATTGGACCTTTTATGATCCATTTACCAAACAAGACAATCAACTTCCAGCAAACAGTACATTCGAACTCTACTTGCAAAGAGACGAAAATGGCCAACTACTTCAGGAAAACATAGAGGCATTGACACAAGACCCAGAGGTCTATCAGCTTGCTGAAACAATAGCTCGTCAGGACAGAGACAGATTTGTAGCTATGCTCTTGAGTGAAGGAGCTAAGTTACCACCAGGATTTCATGCCAACACGCTAAATTCGACACTTCATGACCCTAATGCCAATAACGCACATAACATGTCACATAGTGGTCAACCTCTAAATACTACAAGCAATACTCCCTTTGGGACCACAACAAATACCACGACAGTAAATGCCACAGGGGCATCATCAAGTCAAAACAATCCCCCCGTGACAACTACATCTACTACCATGAACACAACTTTGACACATCCATCTAGTGGTATTTCACAAAATCCTCTGGGGGGACCCACAGGACGTATCTTTATTCAAGGACAACAACAAAATGCCAACATGACAACATAGTCAAACGTCATTGCCTCCCAAGGTATAAACACAAACGTTCCTCTTGTGCAAAATCACCAATTTACACAAGGTGGTCAAATAACACAACCCATGACTTCATTGACACATCATAACAGTCATGCTCACAACATCCCCCAAATAACGACACACATGGCTGGGGGACATATCCCAACATACTCATCCAACATTCATACTCATCAACAGACACCAAATCATAACTTCCAATACCAACAACACACGTCGTACATACCACAACAATCCGTACCACCGCAATATACCAACATTCACGCACACCAGACAGGAACACATGGTGTACCAAGTAACCCAACATACGGAAACGTAAACGACCCTACCATAGATTAACTCAAAGCAAGAATGAGAGATATGGAGAAAAATATGCAAAACATGTACATTTCAGGCAAGAAATCAGAAATATCATATGACCTGGATGTATACCCTTTCGACATGAACTTACGTATGCCTGCATTTCCACCAGGATACGTATCACCCAACTTCACAAAATATCGAGGCAAAACAAATCCCATTGAACATGTTCGCGAATTCGCAACCAACTGTATGGATATCGCCTACGAACCAACATACTTGATGAGACTTTTTTCCAAAAGTTTGGCAGGCCAAGCCCTTGAATGGTTCTCAATGCAAAAAGATATCCAAACATGGGATGAACTCAAACAAAAATTCATAAGAAATTACGCGTACAACATTGACATGGATACCTCTATCACTAGCTTGTGCAATCTCACGCAAGAAGACTCTGGTGAGACATTTATTCCATTCTTTCAAAAATGGAGAAGCCTTGCTAGTCGATGTCACATTAACATTCCTGAAAGGGAAAAAGTTGACATGTTCGTCCAAACACTTTTAGGACCCCTAAAATTCGCATTGCAAATACATTGTTGCATAAACTTCATAGAATTAGTGAAAAAGGGGGTCCAGATTGAGAAAGCCCTTATCGCAAAGGGAGAACTGAGATATGGTTCCAAAAACACGAACGTCAATCCACCAGCTGACAATAACAAATATTGGGTTAAGAATAAGCATGTTACAAATGACGGTGTTGTTGATGCCAAGACTGCAAATACTGTAGGTCCCGTATTAGCCCTGAAAGGGGTTCAACAACAAAATAGACCAACAACAACATTGACACCTCCCCCCATACTTTTTCAAACAACCAAAATGATCAAAACAGTCAAGGGCAATATAGTCAAATGAGACAATTTCCCAAGGGTCGCACATACACCCATTTGGGTGAACCCATTGAAGAAGTCCTTAAGAAATGCATTCAGCATGGGGTCATCACACTTCCGGAAATAAAACCTTATGACCCAGGACAGTTCAAACCATCATGGTGGAATGACAATGCACTTTGCGAATACCATCGAGCCAAAGGACATACAACCGCTAACTGTCGACAACTGAAAAATGTAATTCAAGATCTTATTGAAAATCGCACAATCGAAGTAGGGGGATCACAATTCACCTCCAACGCAGATCATACTATTCACAAGAATCCACTGCAGGATCATGGCTCTCATAATGCGTCCACGTCAGGTTCACAGAACCAAGCTAACTTTTCCTGAGTCAAGTACGATTATTCTAGTGGACCAATTATAAACAATATCCGCACTGAAGATGGGTACATCAATACCATTACGGTCAAGAGAGCACCCCAGTGTAATGCTACTACTCGCAGTGGCAAGGTCACTATAGCTGGTCCGCCTCCTCCTAGACAAGCCAAAATCATAATACCGGGCCCATCGGCTAAACAATCACAACCTGCTGCATCGACTAAACAGCCAAAACCTGTCTCAACCCCACAACAGTGGAAACCCAAGAGTCAGTTCAACCTCATTGACCAACTAGGAAAGACTCCTGCGCAAATATCTATCCTTGAGCTGCTTTGTATCTCTCCGGCACACAAAGAAATCCTAGACAAAACTCTCCTAGAGTCGTCAGTCCCTAAGGACATCGATGTCAATCAGTTTGAAACTATGGTGGGATATCTCACTACGCCACACCATGTCACCTTCTTGGATCAAGACTACTCATCACATAAAACCAACCACAATGACGCATTATACAGAAACTTTTGTCCAGAAGCACAAAGTTAGACGGGTTTTAGTAGATGGTGGAGCAGGGTTGAATATATGCTCCCTCAAATTGGTTAAGGCTCTTGGATTCTCTGATGCGTGCGTAGACCCAACGAAAAGAATAGTGATCAAAGCATACGATGATGAGGAACGCTCTTCAAGGGGTGTTATCTCTCTCCCTATCAGAGTGGGACCGGTCATTGTAGACACAACCTGCCAGGTCCTAGATTTGGAACTACCATATAACATTTTACTTGGCCGACCATGGATCCACGCTTTAAAATTCATTCCATCAACATACCACCAATGCCTCAAGTTTCCTTTTGACGGTACAGAAGTAACCATATACGGAGACCCCGACCCTTTCCAATATTGTACCAATTTAAGGGGTATCTCCGAAAACTGAGTACCTATTAATTGAGAAGCACCTGGCTCCTCGTCATCCAAGTACATCAACCCTTCCACACTCACATCATCTTACACATCCACTCCATCCACGTCTTCCACCATACCACCACCTTCCACCAACCCTAAGACTGAATCAACTATCAAAATCCAGGACCTCGGCTGCGGAGAATTAAAACTAAACACATCATACAGCATAACAACAATGCCTAGATCTCCCAAGGACTATGGTCGGCCATGTTTCCACATGGAACCTCAGGAAACCTTCATAGTCCCACCAAATACAATTTTTATCAAGTGGGGAGACATGAGTGAGGAAGACCTTGCTGACATCACGGGATGGATCTATAAGGATACGGTCACATTACCCCCATTACCAGTTCAAATATATGGCAAAGGTTATGACTTCATGAAGGCTAAAGGCTACGATGGTACTAGTGGCCTTGGAAAATATAAAACTAGCTGAAGGGAACCCATAGAAACTTTTCAAATTCCGAAGTATCTTGGATTAGGGTTTGGATCACTTGCCAATGGCGATCGACGTACCTCTGGACTTTTAAATGAGCAAGTACATGCTTCTGATAGTGTCCAGACTACTAGGGAACCCCTCACCGAAACTGACTCCCACGAGTGGGAATTTGGCTCAGAACGATCCCTAAGTGACTGTTGTCTTGATGATTTGTTTGTCAAACTAGGGGAATTGACCTCTGAACAACGATTTTGGCAAACATTCAAAATTGAACAAGCACCAAATAGTCAAATCCCTACTACCACTTCCCACAACACACAACAGCCATTATCTAACCCCCCTCAGTCTAATCTATCCGAAGTGTTAGACGATATTGATAACCAGGACTCTAAAACCTTCACTCCTTATTACGATAATGAATATGACACTAGTGAAGGAGAATATTGGCTAGAGTCCGATGTGGAGTTGGATGATGATAACCTCATCTACAACATCAGCGAATCCATCTGCATGTTGTCTGCATCCTCACCCCAATTCACTAGCCTTGACGATGGCATCTCTTTAGTTTACCCTGAACTAGTTGATTGGGACCAACAAGGACCGCCAGTTCTGGACACATTCCAAAATGATGAAGCCATTGCCAAATTAATGGGATTACGAGAAGGCATACCTAGTGGGGACCACAAATCAGGATTTGCTATTGATTTAGATTGCACCACATACTTCAGTGAGACGGTCCAGTCCTTTAGTCGCAAAAGTAAAAATAAAGTAAAAAATAAAACGTCTCTAGGTGAAAACCGAAAGGCACCTCTTGACGATAAAATAGTAAAAATAAAGGACGTATCTGTGGGTGAAAACCTCTCTGAGGCGCCCAAAGATGGAGGAATGGACTTTCTCCCTGTGCAACAAGAGAAATCGGCCATGCTTATTGAGGACACAATAGAGGATAATATTTCAACTGCAGAAGACCCCAAGATGGTCCTATTTGCCGCATCATTGACTAATGAAGAGAAACCAGAATTTCATAAATTCTTTGCAGAGCGGAAAATCAACTTTGCATGGTCTTATGCTGACATGCCAGGATTGGACCCCAAACTGGTTCTGCATCATCTACCACTATTACCCAATGCTAAACCAGTCAAGCAGAAGTTGCGCAAAATGCACCCCCAAGTGGCCCTATTGGTCAAGGCCGAGTTAAAGAAATTACTGGATGCCGGATTCATAAGGTCTATAGATTATGTTGAATGGATTTCCAATCTAGTGCCGGTGACAAAGCCAAATGGGCTGATTCGGGTATGTACAGATTTTCGAGACCTAAATAAAGCATGTCTAAAGGATGACTTTCCTTTGCCCAACATTGACATCATAGTCGACCTAACTGCAGGACATGAGATGCTATCCCTCATGGATGGTTTCTCTGGTTATAATCAAATCCGCATTGCTCCTGAGGATCAACATAAAACAACATTTACTTGCCCATGGGGTACATACTGTTGGAACGTCATGCCCTTTGGTCTCAAAAATGCAGGTGCCACATATCAAAGGGCTATGACCACAATCTTCCATGACCTGATGCACAATATAATGGAGGATTATGTAGATGACCTGTTAGCCAAATCAGCAACCAGGAAAGATCATTTGAGGGTACTCGACATAATTTTCAAGAGACTTGAAGAGTACAAAGTTCGGCTAAACCCTAAGAAGTGTGTATTTGGGGTCATTTCAGGTAAACTATTAGGGTACATAGTTTCCCGAAGGGGCATAGAGGTCGATCCGGCAAAGGTCAAAGAAATCATAGACATGCCTCCGCCTAGAGGGATCAGTGAACTTAGAACTCTACAGGGCAGGGTACAATCTATTCGCCGTTTCATAGCCCAATTAGCATATAAGTGCCATCCGTTCCAGTACCTGTTGCACAAAAGTGTCCCCTTTGTATGGACGGATAAATGTCAAGAGGTCTTCCAACAAATAAAAGATTACCTACTTTCAACACTAATCCTCATGCCACCCATTCATGGAAAGCCATTAATTTTATACATCTCAACTACTAGTTCAGCACTGGGGGCACTGCTGGCCCAAGATGATCATGAAGGAAAAGAAAGAGCAATCTATTACATCAGCCGCACACTGATAGGCTATGAGTTGAACTACACATACATTGAACGAGCATGCCTCGCTTTTGTTTTCGCATCCCAAAAGCTAAGACGCTATATGCTTAGTCATCAGACACAACTGGTTGCCAAGATTGATCCATTGAAATATCTACTAAGTCGAGCAGCATTAACAGGTCAGTTGGCAAAATGGGTCATGATATTAAGCGAGTATGACATACAGTATGTTGAGTGCAAGGAAATTAAAGGGCAAGTAATAGCAAATCAACTGGCAGATGCATCGATTCAAGCCACTCATCCACTAGTAACTGACTTTCCCGATGAGTCCATTTTTCATGCAGAACCAGCAACACCATGGAAACTTTATTTTGATGGGTCTCATACTGGTCATGGCTCAGGCGCTGGAATATTGTTTATCACACCATAGGGGGATTCAATTCCAAAGTCATTTAGGATCGCTTTCCCTTGTACAAATAACATTGCCGAATATGAAGCACTGGTCACAGGTCTCAAGTTGGCAATTAAGTGGAAGATTCAGACGTTGCTTGTATTCGGGGATTCCCAGCTAGTAATCAACCAAGTGAATAATGACTATGAAACAAAGGATGAGAAGTTGCTTCCTTACAAGAGGATGGTAGACAATTTCTTGACATACTTTCAATTGATTTCTTTTGAACAAATCTCCAGGGTACAAAATAAGGCAGCTGACGCAATGGCTACTATTAGTTCTCTCTTGGACATCCCTAAAAATGTGTCACAATTTGAGTTCTTAATAGAGCAGCTTTTGATACCGGCATATGATATCCCAGAATCAGAAATGGTTTGTGAACTTGTTGGTCCCAACTCTCCTTGGTATCAAGACATTTACGATTACCTAAAGTCTCATACCCTTCCACTGAACCTGTCAAATAACCAAAGGAAGTCCTTCATTAGAAAATCCGCAAGGTATGCCATTGTCAGTGACACCCTCTACCACCGTAGTTTCGACGATACCCTCCTTAGATGTCTTGACATCGATGAAGCATGTACGACCTTACGAGAAGTGCATGACGGTATATGCGGATCTCATTTGAGTGGTCCTACGCTAGCTAAGAAACTGACGAGACTTGGGTATTATTGGCCGACAATGGAAAAAGATGCAATTGAATATGTCAGGACTTGTCACAAATTTCAAATACACAGTGACTTGGTCCATGCTCCAGCACAAGAACTCTGGACCATCACCTCGCCTTGGCCCTTCGCTCAATGGGGACTCGACCTCGTGGGTAAGATTCATCCAACCTCATCCAACGGCCATAAATTCATTATTACCGCCACTGAGTATTTCACAAAGTGGATCGAAGCCATTCCATTGACATATATTACCGGCAAACAAATATCAAAGTTTATCCTTTATTACATCATTTTTCGGTATGGCCTTTAGTAGTCCATCATCACTGACAATGGACATCCGTTCAAAAACCAAGATGTACGTGAGTTATGTGAATGGTTCCATATCCAACACCACTTTTCATCTCCATACTACCCACAAGGAAATGGCCAAGCTGAGGCGTCCAATAAAACCATTGTCAAGATCTTAAAAAAGACTGTCAATGACGCTGGCCGTGACTGGCACATACAACTTAATCCTGCTTTGTGGGCTTATCGAACTAGCATTCGTACTCCTACAGGGGCCACCCCGTTTGCCCTGGTCTTTGGTGCTGAAGCCATCTTACCCATTGAGGTCGAAATTACTTCGCTACGAGTCTCCTTGAAGGGTCTTACTAATGAAGAAGACTATCGACAATCACGCCTGCATGAGCTGGAAATGCTGGAAGAAAGACAACAAAACTCACTGAATCATCTCCAAGCATATTAGAACCGCCTTTGTCGCAACTACAATAAAAAGGTTATGGTCAGAAATTTTGAAATTGGTGACCTAGTTCTAATGCAAAACCCCAAGAACCAAGTAGACAGAGAAAAGCCAGGAAAATTTGAACCAAACTGGCTAGGTCCCTATATTATCATATCTTCTTTTGGTTCTGGAGCTTATCAATTGGCAACTCCAGATGGGGAACAGTTGACAGAACCCATCAATAGTTTACATCTCCGAAAGTTCTACGCATAGCATCAGAGGATGGAGCTGAGAATCATAATATACAAAAAAATTGCAAAAAGATAAAAATCGTCACCTTGATGAAAACCTGGCAAACAGGCGTTTTGGTGACACCAAAAAAATGAAAAATTCAAGAAAATAGTAAAGAGAAAAAATGATTCGTTCAATAGCGAAAACCTGGCAAACAGGCACTTTGGACAAGTACCATGGTGAAAACCTGGCAAACAGGCGCCATGCGTAATCAATCATTGCTCTGCCATCTACTATCACTTGGTCTAACTTGGCCTAGGATGAAAGGTATTTCTACCATTATTCCACAAATCGCCATCACATCCTACCCTACCTGTCATAGTAGATAAATGATTGACATCAGGTCCTGACGACTGTCCGTCTACCAAGTCAGCAGCATCCCGTCTATGTCCCTTGCAAATGGCTAAGTCTTAGACCTGACTGGGGGCAAAATGTTTATCATGCAACTGCAGTGGATGTCACAAATGATCTTGACAATTGGAAAAAAATCCTAAAAAAAAAAAAAGACAAAAACATTGGCAAAAAGTCCTGAAAAAAGACAAAAACATTGGCAAAAAGTCCTGAAAAAAGACAAAAACATTGGCAAAAAGTCCTGAAAAAAGACAAAAACATTGGCAAAAAGTCCTGAAAAAAGACAAAAACATCAGCAAATAGTCCTGAAAAAAGAGACAAAAACATCGGCAAATAGTCCTGAAAAAAGAGACAAAAACATCGTAAAATGTCCTGAAAAAAAGATACAAAAACATCATAAAAAGTCCTGAGGAAAGACCTAAAAATCGTAAAACGTCCTGAAGAAAACATTAAACAAAAATCAGTAGACCACTCGAAGAACATAAACATCTAGTCATTTCTAGTCAAAGTCAATCATGTCAAAACAGTCTTCGTCATCTGTCCGAACTACGTTGTCTCTGCGCATTTGCTACGTAGGCAAGACTCATACTTGAGTCCCCGAGACATTAGGTTAGTCCTTTAGGTTTGTCAAAATAAAATCATGACGCAATCTTTGGTCATCAAGACAAAGTCATTGGTCGTGTCGAACTACGAGGTCTCTGAGTGTATGATGTAGGCAAGGCCATCTATCGATGAGCCCCTGAGGCCGCACTAGGTCAGTCCATTAGGGTTCATGGCACTACACTAGCACACACGTCAAAAGTTTTCAATCAATTTCCACATAGGGAAATCTCCTGAACCAAAGTAAAACAATCATTTATTCAGCATGGAAATCTCATCGGCATATAGTCAAACACAAGTCAAACTTAGTCAAAAACAAGTCAAATCATCATAAGCAAGTCAAACTATCAAAATTCAGTTAGTCTTCAGATGAGTCCTTCTAAACGATAACCTCTGTCATTTACGCCTTAGGATGTGTCCTTCCTAGGCGTCGTCATCGTCATTCGACATTTTGAGTGATCCTCTTGACACCTAAAGATCACTCTTCGTGACATCAGTATTCTTTAGATGTGTCCTTCTGAAGAACCAACTCTGTCATTTATGCCTTAGGATGTGTCCTTCCTAGGCATTGTCATTATTCTGAGGGACCTCTAATGACCATTAGGGATCGAATCCTCTCGACATCGGCATTATTCAGGATGTGTCCTTCCTGAATTCACCAAGTCTCGGCATTTTCCAAGATCAATCAAAACTTTAAACATTTTTGACATCTCGACATCATCGAACATGGCATCTTGACATCAAAACAATGGATATCCAGATGCACTTGGCAAACACTTGGCAATTGTCTTTTGATCTTTTATCATGTTATTAGTTTTTCAGCGAGATCCCACTAAGCAGGATTTAGAGAAGTAGCGACGTAGCATGACAATTGACACGCATGAATACTAGCTTCTCAACGAGGTCCTGATTATGGGATTTAGAAAAGCAATGACATATCATGATAGGGACTTTATTTTTTGTATTTTGGCAATCATGTCACTAGTTTCTCAAGGATGTCCTGGAAACAGGATTTAGAGAAGCAGCGACGTTTCATGATTTGTCCTTGTCTTTTTCTGCTTGTGGTTGATTATGACAACAAGACTGGGGCAATCACGCTCATAGTAGAAGTCATGATCATCCTTGTCTATGACTATTTGTCTTACGTGATGGTACAACCTTGCACACCTTGATCTATGTCATATCATGGTGTTTCTTGGCCATCACAACAATCTTCCCAATGACGATTAAGAGCAATAAATATTAAAGTCCTATGGCAATGTTTTGAAGGATTTGGTCTAGGATCTAACATGCATCTTCTTTAGTCTTGCCATCTTCTATGTCTCATCTCATATAGGCATTGCATCCATATCATCATCCATATCTTTTGCACTAACATTTCTTTGTCTCTTCATATTCTAGTCTTCTCGTCAATTTCGAGAGCACACCCATGTTCTTGGAACCTGTCTGTCCTCTCGAGGGGGCATACCATAACCCTCCTCGTCATTCTTCCTCATCTTATTTTGCACTGGGGCATTTTTTGACTTATTTTTCTTTGTCACAACACGACAAGCGACATTATGACAAAGAGGGGCAAAATGTAGACACCTAAAAATGACCTAGGCCTGCAAGCTTCATTTTTACCACTTTCGTCCTAGCATAAGTAAGACATTTAATTATGTCCTTGGTCCACATTCGACTATTGATTAAATAATTCATAATTATTTAATCAATTCATGTCCTTTGATTCTTTATGATTATTAAATAAATAAATTTTAATTTATTTATTAAATACGCCACTAATTGTCTAAGTCTTTCTTTAATTAAATAGATTTCTTAATTTATTTAATTTCCCTTTCTGCGTTTAATTATCCTTGATTATTAAATAAATAAATTTTATTTATTTATTTAATACATCACTAACTGTCCAATTAAATAAATTGATTAATTTATTTAATTAATTAATCTTATCTGCTGAATTAAATAATTTAATTTAATTATTTAA
>VDFB02182660.1:0-12259 GCA_007258455.2 Sequoia sempervirens | reverse complement strand
GGCTATCTGCCGGTGAAATTTCAAGTCAAACGGAGCACTTACTATTTATAGTAAGTCAGATTGGAAACTGGCTAAAAATAGTAAATCAACTGCATGCGTTGGTGTCGACAGTAAGGTCACGTGGTGAGGAGCGCCTCTTTCAAATTTCAAGTCAATCGAAGCAGGGGAACTATCAGAAACGAGCGGTTACTATTTATAGTAACTCATCCTCAGAAATGGGCTAAAAATAGCAGGCCCACCCGAAACAGCAGTGTCAACAGGGTAATGAGGTCGCGAGGATCCAGTGTTTAAAATTTCATGGCAATCTGAGCTTCCGAAGTGTGAAAATCGAGAGGACTTACTAAAAATAGCAGGGCACGTAAGCTGGCGAAAAATGATGGAAAAAGTTCTAAGTCTGGAACTTCATCCAGTGGACATGCTAAAATGCGCCAGGTGAGTAAGGAAGCATGGAAAATTTCAAAGTCATGAAGCTCGTCCAGTACACAGGCCAAAATGCGCCCTAAGCACAACTGGTCAAAGAAAAGTCAAAGTGTTTTATCCTGCAGCAGGGGTAAAATGCGCCCAAAGGTGATAAAAGTCAAAGAAGTCAACACATATCATCCTGTTCCCATAGCAAAATGCGCCCAGCTCAAGGTTGATAGCAAAAAAATTTTCTAAGGCAAAGTTTCATCCACCTCCAGGGGTAAAATGCGCCCTCAAGGGATGAAGAAGTTTAAAAAAAATTTCTAAGTATGATGCTTCATCCTCCACCCCCTGTGAAATGCGCCCACATGCAAGCTGGAGGCATTCAAAAAAATTTCTAAGTCTGAAATGTTTCATCCACCTCCCTATGCTAAATGCGCCCAAGTTGCAAATAGGTCAAAGGAGTCAAGGCAGCTTCATCCTCCTCAAGGGCTAAAATGCGCCCAAATGCATGCATGTGAAGACGAAAACGGAGAAGATGAAAGGTCACAAGGGACGTGGTAACATGCTTTATCCTCCACATCAAAAATGCGCCCAAGGATGAATGAAAGTCAACAAGTCAACAAATTTCGTCCTTCTCCTACATAAAAATGCGCCCAAGAGGAAAGTGGGTCAACAAGTCAGCAATTTTTATCCCTCACCTAGGTGGAAATGCGCCCAAATGAGTCAAGTGAAGACAAAACAATGGAAGTTGGATAGTCATCCTTCTTATATGTCAAAATGCGCCAAGTTGAAGATGTAAAAGGTGAAGATAAGGTGGTAAATAAGGTGAAAGGAAAGTGAACACTCTAGGGCGTGGTCAAAACAAAGTGAATGCTAGGCGTGGTGGAGTTTTAAATTTTATTTTTTTTCCTCCAAGTGCTACATGCGCCTGAGGTAAAGGTGTTGAAAATATTTCCCAAGGTGTGGTTATCCCTCTTCAAGTGGTAGATGTTAGAAAATTTTCTAAGGCGCATGAGGTGGTGAAACAAAATGCTAGGCGTTTTTATTTTATTTTATTTTTCTCTAAGTGCTACTTGCGCCTGAGGTGCTATGTGTTAAAGGTGTTGAAGAGTTTTGCCTGGGCGTTGGAAATTTTATGGAGAATAAAATACAAAGGGTGAATAATACATGCCCAGGCGTTGGAAGTTGCCAGGTGAAAAATAAAATATGTTGTGCTTGCGAGGAAAATTTTCCAAGTGAAGCAAAATAAAATTTTCTCCACCACAGGCAGAGTGATTGAGGAGTGAATAAAATTTTCTAAGGGAAAATTTTCAAAGTGATTTAAAAATTTCTAAGGCACAAATGTTTTGTCTTAGAAAAATGCCTAAGTCTGGAGAGGTGATGGAATTTTCCTGAAGCGTGAGCAAAGTTGCCAGAGATGAAGTCGGTGAATGCCAGCTCCACAGGATTGATAAAATTTTCCAAGTCAGAACAAAATTCTCAGAGGGGATCAAAGAACGAGAATAAATTTGATGAAAGAATATTTTCTAAGGTTCAAAATTCAAGAAAATTAAATGAACCCGTTCGTTGGGTACCCATGAATTCGACGCGTTCTGAAGAAAATTTTCTTCTGGGTATCGAAGATTGTCGATGAGGAGTTGATTTTAAAGCCTTCCATGCTTCGCTGCGGCCTTCAGGATGGATATTTTTGAGGGGCGCCAGGTTGATGAATTTCCTAAGGGAGATGTGAAAATTTTCTAAGGCAAATGTGAAGAAAATGTATTTTCAAGGTGAAATTCTCCAGACGATGAATTTGAAAGAAACTGCCTAGGTGAATTTGCTTAAACCCTTCGTAAAGATAGTCTTCTAGAGCCGGAGTTGAACGAAATTGAGTATCAGAGCCCCAGGTAGTGAAATGAATTTCTCAAAGATGAAGTTTGTCTAAGGCATGAACTTGAACACGAAGTTGGCTAGTGGAGACAACAAATCCTTGGAGATCAAAACTTGGTAAGTAAGTTGAGTTTATGTTGTGATGTGTTCTTATACTTTTCTCCTTGCTTGTTTTGCAGGAGGAACGTCGAGACCAAGCGAGGATAACTTAAAGTAATGAAGAAAGTACTCCAGGACTAGATTTCAACTTCGAAGGAAGAAAAGTTGCGAAAAATGCAGCTTCACAAGCGGAATCTCTAGAAGACTCCATTGTGGGCATTTATTGCCTCATATTTTGGGAGTGAGTAAATCTTGGTTCATTTCACCACCTCTATTCGGGCAGTTTTAGGGTTAGGGCTGAGGTGGCACGATTCTGGCCACTCTATTGATTGTAACCCTAGCCGTCTTTTGGGACTTGGCTAGCTATATAAAGGGGGAGTCCCCCTCATTTGTAATTTCATTAGAGAGTAGACAGTAGAATTAGAGTAGAAGTCGGAGTAGAGAGACAACTAGGTAATAGCTTAGAATAGCTTAGCATAGAATGATAGTGTAGTTTGAAGAAGAGGGAAAGTTTTCCCTTTGAAAACTTTGTAAGGGATTGTCGTGTAAAACTTTCATAATAAAAGATCTTTCATTGATGGTGAAATTCGTCTTTGTTATGGATAGCTAGCAAGGTTTCTTCATCCCTTCTACTTCAAGTAGCGTAGAGTAGCATAAATTTCATTTTCATGCAAGTAGATGTTAGCTATGGAATGTGGTGTTTGATCTAAGCAACTCCGTCTATCCATACCACTAGTGTATTTGTTGATGGTGAATGCGCCTTGTGTGGTCAACTGGAAACATTGTGGGCCTAACTTCAATCACAGTTTGAATGATGTATGCGTCGTTGTGATGGTATCTTCATGTCAAGTGGTGGTTTGAACATCTTTAGTCATCTCCCCTGAAGATTGCACCGACTCCGTGGAGGCTGTCCGATGCGAGGCAAAGCGAAGTCCGGTTAGAAGTTTGCTGAAGTTGAGCTCCATATCCCACGCCTTAGAATAGATTCAGACTCTCTTAACCCTACCCATTTAAATTCAGTACTTTCCGGTTAGAATAGGTAACTTGCGCTTCATAGACGAATCTTTCGAGCATTTGAATTCCTTTCTCCGTTGCCGAACAATTCCGTAAGTCCCCTTGAAATACCAGCAAAATCACATCGAGCCAAACTGAGCCTATTCGCACTAAAAGAACCTTGGAGTTGAACGCATGAACTTTCTTGCAATCTTAGCATGCGGAATACTTTGATCAAGAGAGAATAGGGTAGCCGTTGGCGACTTTATTCTGCGTTGGTGCGCTCACGAAAAACACATCAACACATATCAGTTGTGGACATACCTGATGGTTATGGCATGCTATTGAGCAGAGATTGGTCCAGAAAGCTAAATGGATACATCGCGACTGACTTCTCCCACATGTGGCTTCCTTGGAGAGGAGTTCCAAATCAGATAAAAATTGAAAGTACACCACGGCTCAGATTGATGATCACAGAATGTGGTGAAAATAGTGATGTTTTGTTCGTAGAAACTGATTTGGGTTCATATAGGCCCATTAAGAAAGAAGTCCTCATGTTGCAAAGCTCGAAAGAAGAAAAGCTTTTAGAAGATACGCCTACCTCCACTGATGTATTGACTGAAAACGATTCAAGTGGGAATAAGAATGAAGGGATGTTCAGAGATTCTGTGTCAAAAGGTGTAAAGCAAGAGACAGAAAGTGCCTCCATCAAAGACTTATCGTTACCCATTCACGAGGCTTTCCACTCAGAGAGTACAGGTCTCATGAGCGAGATCTAAATGGAGCAAGTCCCAAAGATTATTCAACAAGTCGCTCTAGAAGAGTCATGTGGAGAGGTCAATAAGAAAGCAGACCAGATTCAAACACGGCTGTCTCAATTGATGCACTTAGAAGAGAAAAGAAATGAAGCTTTGGAAAGTTCGGCTAAACATCAAAGGGTTATGAACAGATGGATCGACAAATCATGGTTGGACCCCTGTCGAGCTTCTGAGATCCTGGGAGATAAAGCATTTAAGTTACGGACACGAACAGGAGGGGATATCCCATTGCTGGACGATGGGAAATTCGTCAGGCATTATTTCCAGACCTAGGTTCTCTTCGAGAGCCTGCTTTGTAACATAGTTAGATTAGGTTTGCTTTCCCGCTCGTTTGCTTTCCGTTGCTTTCCTGTTTTCTTTCGTTTTGGTTTTTGGTTTGTTGCCCTCTGGGTTTTTGGTTTGGCGTTCTTCCCTTGAGTTGTCCGCTCAAGTGGTTTTGGTTTGGAATGGGCAAGGATTTTGGGTTTCCCATTGCGAAGGGGGTGATGATGGTTTTATTTTCACAACGTGGTTTCTTTCCACTGGAATTTGTGCAAATTTTGAAAAGGCTAAGGTTGTTTTCCTCCTGTCATCATCCAGTTTGGAATAAGCTCGTCTCGGGAGGTTAACCCATTATTGTGTCTTAACACATGAGTCTAAAGATCCTAAATACTTTACCTATCTCCACTCTGAGTCATTTTGGCTTCTTGGGAAAGGTCTTGGCAGGTGAAAATCTTACATCTTGCTTTAGCGCCACTGCAATTCTCAAACCCATTGGAGGCTTCATTGCTTGCCAGCCAATTGAGGAATTGACGGAGAATCAAAAGAAGAGAAAATGTGCTTAAAAGAAATATCTGAAAAACAAGAAATGAAAAAATGAAAAATGAAAGAAATATTATGAAATATTGGTTTTGGGAACATACGAGTAACTCCACCGGGGCTATGGACGCCCGGCCGGCAGTGGAGCAATATTCGTGAGAATTGTAGCGACAACCTTGTCGGGGCTATGGACACCTGACTGGCAGCGAGGCAATGTCCAGGATGCTTTTGAAGTTAAGATATTTACATAACCTGCTGCGGCCGATTCCGGAAGTCGAGATGGTTTAGAGATGGGACGAATGCACACAGTCACAGGGTCTTAGATGAAAGTGTTCTGATCCAATATCGGATTCTTCTCCCCTTTTGAGTAAGTATCTTTCTATATGATGGTTTGAGGAAGATTAATCAAGGTTCAATTCTTAAAGTGTCTTTCAACACTTTCCCGTGGGGATGCTAGATGTTGTGACCTTTTCACACATCGCCCCATTCAAGATGGGGACCCCTAATTTTTGCTCCATTATGGTCTTTTAGTTTTGGTTTCTCTCTCTCTCTCTCTCTCTCTCTCTCTCTCTCTCTATCTCTTTTCTCTGGTCTGCCTTCTAGGGGACATCCCTGTCTAGATTGAAATTCTGGCTAAGTCTATAGAATTAGGGTTTTGAACTTCCTTACCAATTTGAGATCCAACGAAGTGAATAAATTGAAAACAGAGATTAACATTGTTGTCAACATGCTTCCAGCTGGTTTCCAGCTAAGTTTCATCAAATTCTGGCTACTTACTATTTTTAGTAAGTGTGCAATTCAAGGTGTTTTCTCAGCGTTTTTGAAGTTTCAAGAGTTAAACTGCATCCAGAACACATCAAGCTGCTCGTGTGCAAAATTTGAGCTGAAACAGACAACTTGCTACTTTTAGCAGTTCAGCTTCCGTATGCTAGACATTCGTTTATATGTGGTTTTTCAACGACGTCTCGATTCCTTCAGTTTTGAGACTCGTGACAGATAACATGCAAAGTGAGACGCATAACTTTGTCCAGCCCCTCTATTTTTAGGTTTGCATGTCGGTTTCCTTTGCATGTCCGTGATATTCCTTATGGGTTTTTCGAGAGCTCTGATGTGACATGCAAAGGAGATAATCACTCTTCCAAGAATCCTTGTTATTTTAGCAGATGTATCCCGGCTACTCGCTTCCCAAGACTTCAAAAATCACGAAACATCGTGAATGCAGAGAAACATGATGTGCTGAGATCATTTGATATGCATGCAACAAATTAGGGTTTACCAGACCTAAAAAGAGGGTAAAAAGTCAGAATTTTCGAAAACCAGTGTAAACCACCGCGATCAGCATCCTTCAAGCTATCTGCTAGTAAAATTTGAAGTCAAACGGAGCACTTACTATTTATAGTAAGTCATTTTGGAAATAGGCTAAAAACAGCAAATCAGTTGCATGCGCCGATGTCAGCAGAAAGGTCACGTGGTGAGGAGCATGTCATTCAAATTTCAAGTCAAACGGAGCTGTGGAGGTATCAAAAGCAAGCAGTTACTATTTATAGCAAATCACCTTCAGAAATGGGCTAAAAATAGCAGGCCAACTAAAAATAGCAGTGTCAACAGGGTAACAAGGTCGTGAGGATGCAGTGTTTAAAATTTCGAATCGTTCTGAGCTTCAGAGATGCAAGAATTGGAGGACTTACTATAAATAGCAGGCATGGAGGAATTGGCGAGGACGAAGAAAAAATGGCTAAGGCATGAATTTCATCCTGCAGACCCCCCTAAATGCGCCCTCACTCCAGCATGAGACAAGAGAAAAAATTCTCTAAGGCAAAAGTTTATCCTCCAGCCTAGGCAAAATGCGCCCAACTTGCCTTGAGGTGTCTGAAAATTCTCTAAGTCAGGAGTTCATCCTCCTGCCATCTCCAAATGCGCCCAAGGAAGAGCTGGTGAAAGTTAGAAATTTTCTAAGTATGAAATATCCACCTCACATGGCAAAATGCGCCCACTTCTCAAGAAAGTCAAAGAGATCAAAGCTTTTCATCCTCCTACCTATCCAAAATGCGCCCACCTTGAGAGTTTGCATGCTAAAAAAAAATTCTAAGTACAAGTTTTCATCCACCCCCTATGTTGAAATGCACCCATGATTCAAAGCAAGTTAGGAAAAAGTCAAAGAGTCAACAAAGTTCATCCTGCTCATATGCCAAAATGCGCCCATGATTCAAGGCAAGCTAGAAAAAAATTCAAAGTGCAAATTTTCGTCCTTCATGAGGTGTGAAATGCACCCAAACATGCTAAGAAGGGGACAAAAGGGTTGACTTTCTCCTTCCCCCGTTCAATGCGCCCATATGAAGGCATGTAAAGACAAACGCCCATGCAAAGTTGGTATTCATGCAAACTTGGTATTCATGCAAATTGAGTTAAAGAAGTTCGAATTCATGCAAAGGGGGAAAAAGACAAAGTATCCATGCAAGGAGGAGGAAGAAGACAAGGCGTTGAAAGCACATAAAGACACAAGTCAAAGGTGGCATTGGAAACATGTTCTCCATGACAAGCTAAATGCGCCTAGGGTGGTGAATAGAAAGTGAAGATGAAATATGTTGCCTAGGCATGGTTATTATTCACCTTCAAGTGCGATATGCACCTAAAGTGTATAGGTTGGAGAATAATATGCTAGGCATCGATGTGAAGTGTCCTCTTCTAAGTGCTAAATGCGCCAAGTGCAAGATGATATTGCTATGAAAAAAAATAAAACATGCCTAGAAGTTGGAAATTGCCAAATGAAAAATAAAACATGTTAAGTATGATGTGCCTTCAAGAAGATTTTTTAAGTGAAGTTGATAAAATTTCCCACCACTGGCAAATGAGCATGGATGAAATAAAATTTTCTTCACAGGCAAGGTGAACGAAGTTGAAGTAAAATTTTCTAAGGCAAAATTTTCAAGAGTGCTGAGTGATTCAAAAAAATTTCTAAGGCAAGGAAATTTTCCTTAGGAGAAAAACGCCTAAGTCTGGTGAAGTGATGAATTTTCCTAAAGTCCGAGTGAATTTTGCCAGTGATGAAGTCAGAAGATATTGGCAGTGCAGGAACAATAAAAAATTTCCGAGTCAGAGCAAAGAAATACTTCAGGATCGAAGAACGGGATTAAATTTGCACAAAAAAATTATTTTTCCAAGGTTCAAAATTCAAAAAAATTAAATGAACCCGTTCGTTGTGTACCCATGAATTTGGCACGTTCTGAAGAAAATTTTCTTCTGGGTATTGGACGTTTGTGATGAGGAATGGATTTCGAAGTCTTCCACAGTTCGTTGGGACCTTCAGCATGAAGAATTCGATCAGTGCTCAAATTATGAATTTTCCTAAGGGGAATTTTAAAATTTTCTAAGGCAAATGTGAAGAAAATGTGTTTTCAAGGTAAAATCCTCCAGATAATGAATTTGAAAGAAACTGCCTAGGTGAATTTGCTCAAATTCTTTGTGATGATAATCTTCCTGGGTCGGAGATGAATGAAATCAAAATTGTCAATGCTTCAACTGGTGGAATAAATTTCTTGAAGAAAATGCAGTTGAAGTTAACACCTTCAAAGGATGATCTTAAAATGCATCTCTAAAATGCGCCCTCAGGAAGTTGAAATTTGGCTAAGGCATGAAGAATCATGAAGGCAAAAGTTGGCTAGTGAAGGCGATGAACGCTTGGAAGTTAGAGCGTGAAATCCTGGTAAGTAAGTTGAATTTATATTATGAGGTGTTCTAATACTCTTCCCCTTGCTTGTTTTGCAGGAGGAACGTCGAGACCAGGCGGTGATGACTTAAGTGATCCAAGATGACATTTCAACCTCGAAGGAAGAAAAGTTGCAAGAAAATGGCTAAGTGTTGGGACTTAGTGACAAAGAAGAAGCGTTTTCAAAACTCAAGATGGAGAAAAGAATGGAAGCTCAAGCGAATTTGAAGAACAACGTCAAGAAGATGAGCTGATGTGAGCGTTTCAAAGTTGGAATCTTCTAGAAGGATGATGGACGTGTAAATGTTTATTACCTAAAGATTTTTAAGGCAAGATCTTGTTTGGGGCTGAGGGTGGCTGTGAGGGTTTGCATCCAGTGGGTGTATCTGAGCTGATGGATTGGGCAGCCAGCTATATATGAGAATTCCCCTCATTTGCCAATTCATTAGAATTAGAATTAGATCGAGGGATTAGGATAAGCGAGGAGGAGTAGAGAATTGATAGAGTAGAAAGTGAATAGTTTTAGATTGAGAAAGGAAGAGGAGAAGTCTTCCCTTTAGATGCTGTAAAGGAGTTGTCGTGAATGCTTTCATAATAAAAGAATTTTTCATTGATGGTGATTTCTTCTTTATTATGAGTAGTTGTCGAGGCTTCTTTGTCCTTCCAATTCACGTAGCATCTTGAAGTAGCTTAAAGTAAAATATATTTCATTTCATGCACTGAAGTGCTTAATGATTGTGGAGATGTAAGTGCTTTCGATTTGAACAAGACTTGGCTGTCCAACCACTAGCGGGCTGCAGTACGGCCGGTGGGTGCATACTGCGTGGTCAAGTGGATTTTTATTCTCAAACTTAACCCGATTGCTGATTCCGTGTTTGTATGCATACGTCTTGATGGAGGTACTTGCATCAGCCGGGTTATGAATTTGAACACCTTTATTACCTCCTGAAGATTTACGGTTTTGGCTAAGAATCACAATAGAAGGCGAGGCAAAGAAACAAGAAGACTCGATTTGGGAAGCTTGTGAATTGATACCATACATGGCAAGTGGGTTAGAACTTCTTAGGCCCTACACATACCCCAAATTCATTTCAGGTTAGAATTAGGAGCTTGTACTCACTTGCTAAATCCATTTTAATTACAAGCCCACTTGAATCCGGTAATATAACATCAAAGCTACATCAAACAATTGTAGCCAGAAGTCACATGAAATACGATAAAATCACATCAAGCCAACTGAGACTATTCGCACTGAAGGAACCTTGGAGTTAAATGCATGATCTATCTCGCAATCTTAGCATGCAGGAGACTTTGTTGAAGAGAGGATAGGGTATCTGTTGGGAAACTTTATTCTGTGTTGGTGCGGTCGCAAAAACCACATCAACACTAAAATCGCCATCTTGTCTTGAAGTCAGCTGATTAATCTGGACTTGTACCTGCAAGGAAATCCGAAAACAATCTTTGTAGTTCCTTCAAATGTTGACTGTTAAAGAATTCGCTCACTCAAATGAGAAAATTTGATTGCTCTTCAATCTGTGTGAGAGAAAAATGGATGGCATCTTGAACAAATAGACAAATTTGTAGCTCAAAGGCGCCAACTGCGAGAATAAACCCCGATTTCAAAAGAAATCATCTGATTGGACCCCACTTTGTTCAATAGAAACTGACTTGGAGTCCCGAAAAATAAAGAATATTAAAATATTCAGTTCTCCCTTACATGCGAATTTGTAATTTAATATCAAAAAGGGCGCCAATATTAGAATATTGAAGAAAATTGCCCATTAATGCTTGCATGCAAAAAAGCTAAAATTTAATATTATTTTAATAAGTTAACTGAAATCTCTGCATCCGGGTGCGCTCAGAAAAATTCACTGATTCGGAAAAGTCCAAATTTGACTCTCCAGGTGTCCCCTAGCAAATGTTATGAGATTTTTTGCTAACTTCCTATTTTATAGCTCACTGAAAAAGTTACAGTTGCCCCTGTTGAGCTCTGATTTTTGAGAGCCTAATTGATGCTATGGCTTAGCTGAGATATCCATCGCGAAGCCTGCCGAACCAAGATGAAATGTCTGCTAGGAGCTGCAACTGCTAAAAAGCATGTCTGATGCCTCAAAAAACTAGTCACCCTTGATTAAATTGATGCAAGGTCTTCAGACTTAGTCATTTCTCCATTTTGCCATTTGGCGCTTCAATCTACCGCTGTCGATGAACGATGGCTCCTACTGACTGGATGATAGATTCATCACGTAACTAGAAGAATTACGCAACCAACGACTATATGTAAGGCATCAAAAAGTTGAGATAGGAACCCCAAAAGCAAGGGCACCCCTAGCTTGTAATAGCTCAATTACCATTTTGACAAAAATGTAACATTCACCTGAACACCATACTTTGACCCCTGACACCGGAAGCTTGAGTGCTCCGATTCACACGCCATCGATCTCATCGTGTAGCTAGAAGCCTTGAGAAGAGATGTTTCTGGAGGTGACGAAGCAAGAAAACTGCTTCTAAGACCTCAAAAAGAAGGGTGCCTTTTTCAAGGGAGTGTGTAATTCCCACACTTAGCCATTTTTCTGGTTGTCTGCATTTTCTAGTGACCTCCACTAACTCTTCACGTACAGGCATTTGACAAATCCCGAGGGTTGACGGCTGGATTCGTTGGATAGCTAGGAGGATTTCACACAAGTCTCGCTAAGACATTGACTGCTAAAAACCCCATTTGACATGCCTAAAGGTTGGGCACCCCTAGCCTATAGAGGTACAGGTGTGTATTTCTACATTTTTCCACCCTTTGTTTTATGTGCTCGATAGAACCTCTATCACGATCACTCAGTATGTCGGATCATCTCGCGAACGGATGTGTTGCGAAGCTAGACTAAATCGGAAAAGATCTCTGGGAAATGGGAACTTCAAATTCATCCATCTGAGGGGTCAAATTCATGGGCGCCCCTAGGCTACAGGGGTGCAGAAACTACAAACTTGACAGCCTCTATGATGTGAAACCTCTTCATACCTTTTGCTTCCGCCTTCAATTGTCGAAGTTCTGCAACTCAAATGACCTCGCTTGATAGCTTGTCGGAAAGCTGACTGAATTCTAAAGAGATTGAATGCATCTGCAACCAAAAAGCACTGAATCTGGACCTTCATATTAAAGGGCTCCCCTAGGCTACAGGGGCGCAGATTTGCTCTGCTAGATATTTTCCTCCTTTTCGTGCTCTGTGAACACCGATTTGGCTGTTGAGTTGACCACGTAAAAGCATTACTGCTACTGACGTATGTATGTGACTGTATTTCACCACTTTCACATGTACAGACACTATAAAATTGATTTGCATGTTGATTGCGCAAGCGTCTCCCACGTTACAAAGTGAAGTGTTTCCAGACTTAGAATATTTTTGCACTTTTCGCCATTTGAAAATCCCCTTTGCCAAGAAGCATCTTTTTCAGCATCTTTCATCATAGAATGTTCTGGTCTGAGTTTTAGGCTTAGATTTTGACACCTGATACTGGCCAACTGCCATTGACGATCTTAAAAATCTTAGCTTTTCTCCTGAAAAAGTGAAAACTACCC